>JADGMU010000481.1:0-13908 GCA_016920895.1 Vaccinium myrtillus | reverse complement strand
ATGACTCGTTTGAAGCTCTTTGCCTCGCTGTGACCCTGTACTTTCCCGTCCGATCAGAATTATCTCCGACAAAGGTGGGCAACTCGGCGGCTCCGACCACATTAAGAACAGGTACCGCTTTCTTAGCCATCCCATATGATTTCTCTACTCTTTCCCGTAGCTGGGTATTACACTAAGGACTCAAAATGTGAGTCACCCGCCTGACATTTTGGTTATGAACCAGAATTTGTTTCATGGTCTAAACTTTAGATTTTGCTACCTTATGATTCTCACCGATATGTGTTGGTTCATATGTCACCAATAGCTAGTTTGTAATTTTAGTGAAGTGCTAATTCCTAATTCTGGTAACCACTTTTAGTCAAGATTGAAAAGTTAGTAGGTAAAGAGTTTCTTAGTAACTTGGTACTTCTACTAAAAGAATACAGGACATATCAAGACTTGTATTTTAACAAACAAAAATGCAAAATGGCTGAAAGATAATGCAGTTTGGTTTAATTTTAGATTGAATAACGTATAGTGCAGCTTGGTTTAATTTTAGATTGCCGAGTTGACACATGACACCTCATAGAGTCATATTTGGTATGTGCATTACTGCATTTTGGAAAGAATTTGTCTTATACAATTATGCGCTCCCTATTTTCTTTCCTTATAATTGTTTCACCTACACACATAATTGATCCTCTTGCATTGATTCAGTTGAGGTGCTAGACCTAGCTAAGATGTGTCCTTTGCAAAAAATGCAAGAGTGTATCATATGAGTTATCCATTAATGACATCTTGTTAAAGTTTAAAGGTCTTTAAACAACTTTCTTAGGGGTTTAAGGGAGAGTATCTTTACTGATTAATGTTGTTCCACTGATTGCTTAGGTTAATTTTAGTTTTGCCGATGGCAGATGTATTGGCTTTCAATTCTACACCCGTATTCTGAAATCGCAACAAGTTCATTCTCAATTTGGTCATATTTGTTACTAGGAAAAAATTCAATTACTTATATTTGAACTCTTTACATTTCATTTTGTTCATTTTGCTGAATCAAGAGCAGAAATTGGATATTGTAATTGTAATTGTTGCTTCATTTTGTTCTTATCTTATGCCTTTTTGTCTAATTTGATGATGGTGGAAAAAATGTCAAAATCCCTGTATGAGATCTGGTGATTGGATTTGAATCTTGTTGACCTGGTGGACAACCACATAGATTCCATGTTTTAATCTTATAGTTGCCTTGAGCAGTTGTTTGCCTTTGTATGGACTATCTATTAATTTTTTCCTTCGCAGCTCATTTGTGTGTAATGTATAATTCTATGATAACTTCACTTATTTGACTTGCGTACGTCTTATCAAGTAACACACATGTTAATTGATCCATAACAGATTGTATAATACCAATGCGGACACCTGAGATATCTTTTTTTTGAACATCGACACCCTGAGATATCGAAAACTAAAAATTTCTGTCAATTTAAATTAGGCAATCTATGTATCTTGTTGTGATGTAGCATAGTTATTAAGGGCGAGAGGCATACTGAAGCGCAAAGGTCTGTAGGGGTCTAGACGCGACTAGGCACAAGCCTTATTGAAGCAAGTTGCATTCAGGTGAGAGAAAATAGAAAAAATAGTATAAGCCTATTTTTTTAAAAGTAAATACTAAAACAATGAAGTTCAGAAAGTGTACCATGTAAAAAATCCATCAAATCATGTACCAAAATCAAATGCTGATAGTCAACAACTCGCGTATAGAGAACTAAATGTTAAATTCAATAAAAGACAATCATGCAAAATCGCAAACCGAGGCCGAGAGAGAATGTTTAGTTAGAGTTGTTCGACGGAGAGACAAGAGATCGACATAGTGTACTCGTGTATGAGAATCATTAGACCTCAGGTTAAGACCTTAGTTACATTTCCCTAGGAATAGATTTGGTGTAAATTGAAAGAGACTCACCAGGCACACGCTTCATCCCCTAGGCCTCGCCTTTGTCAAGTCGCCTCGCTTGGACTCCCTAGTCCCTCCAAGCACTAGGAGTGAGGCTGAGCCTAGCATGCCTTTTACAACTAGGCATTGTAGTTAGGATGTCAATTTTGATTGGCACGACAGATTGTAGTATTGTTATGTCTTATGTATTTACCTTGAATTTTGTAGCATTTTTTCACTTGATTTTACATTTTTACTTGATGAGTGTTTTCCTTTTTTGAAATTGGGAACATTTGCATAATAAATTGGGTACAAGTATTGGTAAACAGGGTCAGGGTATCGCTGTAGCCGATTGCATGATTGACAATGCAGATGGTAGTATAGTTTGTCCATATCTGTAAACCGTGACAAAATCAATTTCAATGATAGGAGTGTATAGAGCTTGATAATCGTGCCTTTTACCTGCCAGAATTATCCAACACCAGATGTAGGATACCTAGTTGGTCTTTGATAGCTTTTGAGATAGGCAATCAAGGTGAATGCATTAAAAAGTGGCAAGAGGGGCAGCACCCAAGTGGAAAAAGAATGGAGAATAATTAAATAAATACGGAAGAGACTGGACGAAAGTAAACAAAAACAACTAAAGGCCTAATTACGGACCGGCACATATTTCGTTGGTTGGTCTAATTATTAGGTGCTACTCTTCTATTTGAGGTTTGATTCATAATATCTGCATACGTTCCATAATATTTTGGTCAGTGACTCAGTGGGAAGGGCTAGGAAGCTGAATTCACTGCTACTCCAACTGATTTTGGCATTTGCTTACTGATACTTTCCTTCCTAAATTTTTGGCATTTGCTTACTGATACTTTCCTTCCTAAACCTTGCGTTCACATATTTCCTTCAAGGTTTTGCTGAAATGAAAAATGGTAGGTCAGATAAAATTGGAGGAGATGTCATGAGGGCTCAATTAGTCTGAATGGTATTTTCTTTTAAAGGAGGATCAAAATTCCATAAAAAGTAAGGAAACAACCAGGTAATAAGTTTCAGATTGTTTTGGTTTGGAATGCAAACTCTAATTGTCAACTCTTGTTATTTATGTCTTTCTTTGGTAACGTTTTGTTAGATTTAGGTTCTATGAAATCTGTATTCGACTCTGTTAACTTTTATGAAACCAAATTTGGGATGAAGTGGGATGAAATGAGGCAAGTACTCTATTACGACTCGTATCACAGAGGCCCTAGTTTATATATGCGGGCTCATGTACTAAACTCGTGTATAGGTTTGTCAGTGGCATACTTATCTGGTAAGGCATTCAACAAGTAGCCAACAATTTGGAACATACAGCCAAGATGATGTTGATGCACTGTGGGCATTCGCTGAAGAACCTGGCATAGTGGATTTGTTCCGAACATATCCTTACTTTTTGAGAAACGATCTTCTCTAGAGTGGTCGATTGTTCATTTGTTCATACTTTTCAATAGCTATTAATCGCCCTATTTCAGGTTATGGTCTCTGCTTCCTTCACTTCCTTAACTGGACATACTCATGAATGGCCATATGGCGTCACAAATGGAGCTGTTACATCTGATCTTCCTCTAGAAGCCTTTGATTCATATGGTCGCAGTTCCACTGTATCAGAATTACTAGCAGAGATCAAGCCTCGGTAAGTATTGATCAGCTGCTTTTTCTATTTTAGTCACTGTATTTTCTTTTTTTTATGTTCCATTATTGAATCAAGTTTGAAGCTCCTTGGGAGAATCTCATTCCAGAAAGAAAGTACGAATGTCAAATACCTTTTGAACAAGGGTCATGTGTCGCTGCTATCTATCACCGCATATAAAGAGTGTCAGTTTGTTTTTGTTATTGTTTTGACTGAACAACCCTGTCTTGATATATCGCCTTCTGTATCTTTGCCTTCAAGTATCTCTTGTTTTAGCATTGTCTCTGGAAGCTCTTGATTCAACTGGGAAACCGTGCCTTCACGTAATTTGTCTGCCCATTTAAAGCAACTTCAAAGTATTGATTCTCATTATTTATTTGAATTAGCTAATAAGCTTGTTTACCTTTGGCCGTAGGAAGCTAGGTTACTTTATGTGATATTCAAAAGTAGAACAAGAAAAGATGGTGACAATGTTGAAGGCTGGCAGGTCCGCCTCAATCTCGGAACAAATGGATAGATGGATATTGCAAGATAGCATCTCATTGCCATTTCTTCATGATTGTGTGCTTTTTGATCTGCTTGATGGCCAAAATTCAGGTTCTAATATAACCTCTTTTCCTGATTAAATCTTGTACTCTATTGTAGCTACCATGTTGCAGCTACAAAGGGTGTATTTTATGCTCGAGAACTGTATACCAATGTTGAAGTTGTACATGTAACACGTTTCTTAGGTCTTGCTTCTGTTGGAAACAAAGATAAACATGTCTGGCTATTTTCTTCTGCGCATTATTTTTTGTTGTTTGATTGTTTTTCCTATCTTTTCTTTTCTATTGGTTTCCTTCTTTGGGAAATTTATCCAGAATATGCATCAAGTGACCGATTTGTTTCCGTTGAGCTTTTCTTCTGAAACTATATTTTCTAGAGTAAATGCTCACTTTTGTGAACATTAAGTCCTCACAAGTCGACAGTTGTGAACTGGATGGTATTTAGTGTTGCTTATTGGTCATAGTTAAAGTTTTAACATACGACGGAGGGTAGTCTTCTTTACTTTTATCTTGTGCTGGAAAATTTAGTGAGATGCCTTTTGTACAGTTTTGATCTGATGCATCTGTTGCTTGCTAGCGGTTTTTGTTTTATGGTACGTTTTATGTATTCTGGATTATATACAAGCTGCAAATATTACTACATTCATTTCTTCTTATTTCTATTTCAACTCTTTGTTGTAAACTGGGGAAAACGCAAGTGAGTTTTTTTCTTGCTTACAATATGTGAAAGTTGCTTTTCCATTTCTGCATGGACTGAATTTGGCTTCTAGTTGTTAACATTTGGTTCTGGCTCCTGCTCAGAAATTCTTCCGTGCAATATCTCCTACTCCAGCATCTATTATGTGTGCTTCTGAGATTAGCATGAAAACAACAAATACTACCTTCTTTCCCTTTTCATCTGCTGAGAAAGCAGCCAATACTACTGGTGGAGCAGCAAAGAGAGCTAGTGATACTGCCTCTGACTCACAATATTGGCGGTATGATACCTCCCAGAAACGGCAGAAACATGGTGATGGTGATGGCAATAAGCTTTGCTTTAAATATCTGTCTTCTGGTTCCTGCGATTGAGGAGAGAAATGCCACTTTCAGCATGATGAAGGCGCAAGAGAACAACATTTAAGAGGTGTGTGCTTTGATTTTCTCAACAAAGGCAAGTGTGAAAGGGTCCCAGATTGCAATTTTAAGCACAGTTTACAGAAAGAAGATAATGGCTTTACTAGCAGGAGAGCTAGATCGGGAAATGAGAACTCTGAAAGGTTGGTTTAATTTGGCAATCACTCCATATAGTTTACTGTGACTAGTCATACCAATTTGTTTTATTTAGTTCAAGATGTGTCAGTTATTTTAATGTGTCATGAACCCACGTTAAAATATCCAACTTCTGATTTTCTTGACCAGTTAATCCAGTTTGTGTTGGAATGACCACCCCTCTTGTGCCTTTCAGGTCAAGAGATTGCTGGTTTTATTTATCAAGTCCAAGTTTGGAGTCACATTTAATCACAAGTATAGGGGAACGCTACTACTGTCCCTTGCTCTAGGACCCCTAGTTGAAGATCATGTTCTGGTTATACCCATTGAACACATACCTACTACCCTTGCGTCTCCCCCTGATGTGAAACGGAGTTAATTGGATTCCAGGACAGCCTGAAAAGGTATTACTTGAACCAACTGATGACGTGGTTTGTATCTGAATGTTTTTGTAGTAAATGTAGCCCAAATGAGTTTGAGGTATCAACATTTTCCTTAAATGTTATGGTGAATCGGCATTATAACTTTGGTCGAGGAGGAGGACTGAAGTGCTTGTATTGGATCTCAACATATGTGCATTATAGTGCCAATCCAAAACTACAGAATCATAGGCAGAGTGTTTTTTACTTTTCGCAAAATCATCAAATTATCGCAAACCAAAATGGTGTTAAGTCATGTTTCCACTGTTGCTCTAACACCACCACACACATGAGCATCTATGGCCATGCTACATTTGTATATTGACTCGGAATGATTCGAGTACTTTTAGTTTCTCTGTCTGGCGTGTTTCTTTATGAAGCAATAGGAGGAAAAGTTTGCTGACATTTCAATTTTTGGTCCGCAAATTGGTTGGTTGGGATTTTGGCTGGTTGAGCTAATCATCTCTATAAGAGATTTTATTCTGTGGTATTGACTAATCAAGTTGATTCTGTGTGCAACACAGGTTATGGCAGGCTTGCTGAACAAAGCTGACAGGGCTGACTGGAGGAATTGTAAGCTCAGCAAAGAAGAAGAAGAAGAAGAAAAGATGGTTTAAAATTTCCAGAACTGTTTTAAAGAATATAATCCGAACCTATGACTCAGCACATGAGGTACGGATGCTGAAATCTATATTCTTCTGGTGATCGGTTTTTACTTTTTATGAAGGCCACTCACGTGCCTAAGACTCAGAAGCATGGACATTTCAGAGACATGTGGGTTCATGTTAAAAAAATTCAACTACGTATTCAAACTTTTCACACTAATACAAACAACACGTATCTCATACATACTCTCACATTTCACTCTCACATGCACACAACATTTACTGGTGGGGGGAGACCTCCAAAGGGGCTCCCCGAAACTCTCCTCCCCTTCTCTTTTTCCTCACTCTCTTTTCCCACACTGATACAATACATACACACATGCACTTATACAACTAGCAAATGCATTACAACCACATATTTCCCAACTCCCCAATTAACTCCGAGACATGCCCACAATAACTCACTGAAATATAGATATAGATCCACCTCCCTTCTTCAATTCCCTCTACTGCCTTGTCTCTAATATGGCCCACATAAAAACCAAGCTTATCTTCCAACACATCCGTCTGTGTTGTGTCTGTTTCCACGTCCATATCCATACTTTTTTGACCTAAGAAGCTGGCGATTCCGGGCATTCTTTCACTTCTCCATTTGCTGATCATCAAATGTTTCTTAGCTCAATTGGTTGGTTTGATTTTCTTCCTACTGTTCCTAGGATAATATCATCATCTCATGTGAGTGGAATGGCGCCAACTTGGATGGCATCTGTATGCAGTCCCACTTGCCTCACCACAAATTGCCATCTGTTGCGTCAATCTTTCAGAATCAGATATCACTAAGAGGTGGCCTTACTCATGTTTTGGAGCCTTGGGTCCTCTCTCTCGTTTGCCATATTCAAAAGAGGAAATTTTGGGACCATATTCAAAACGAACTGCATTCCCGGTTCACATACTCCCGACTTGAACTTGTTGAGGTTCGCTGTTGTGTAACTTTATGAGGTGGCATCTTTCTTCCACCTGTGTTATACTCGTTTGGAATTCAGCATGCCAGTGATGGTTCAGTTTTGGCGTTCCTTGATGCGGTTATGATGTCCCTGTGGTTTTAGATAGTTCTTCGGACCATTTATGTTGCTTTTGTTGGCTTAATTTGATGAGCATCTCTGTGTTCCTTTCTTTTTTGAACAGTGAAGAAGAAATATTATTAAGGCTCTGTGTTCCTTTCTTGGTTATAAAATGATGTTCTCTTTGTTGCCTACAAGAGAAATGATTTTGGTGATCCAGTTCAACTTCACTACCAATGAAATACGTAGGTTTTCTTTACCTATTTTTGCCTCTTTTGGCCTTCCTTTGCCTTGGAAGGCTTTTACTCAAGTGTGTTGTGTTTCTGGTCAATCTAGTCACCTTCAATGTAAATGGAGTTATCTAATGACACAAAAATCATAACATAACCCATCAAGTTCCCAATGAGATGTGGGTAGAGATGATTGGAGAGAGACCTAGCCTTTGACAATACGTACAAGTGGTTGCTCTCAAAATACCGGTAAGAGCCGAGGAGCTACAGAGACATTTTACTACAGAAGCATGCCCCAAAATCAAAGCCGGAAGGCATCAAAGAGCCAAGCGGCCCAAATCAATTTTTGTGCTAGTTATCCTTCATGATCCGGAGTTATCTAATGATATATCCACCTATATAATGTGTTGTCAACGTTCCTAAATCTACTTTACTCCAAAATTTCTATGAGAAAAAGAAAAGGAGAGTTGCTACTGCTAGTGTATCTATTGCTATTGTTTTCGGTTCTCTTTTACAAACCGACCGGAAGAATTGGAGCTATTGGATGTTGCTAAGTTTAGAAAAAATATAAATCGATGCTGGTAGAGTTTTGAGGAAAAAAATATTTTCAAAAATGAAAACAAACAAATTGAAAGCCACAAGGGGAGGTGTAAGTGATCCGAATGACCTTTCTTGATGGGGTTAACTTCTTCTATTAGTGTGGGAATAATGTGGTTATTTGTAAGGCCCAAATGGAATGTTTTGAAGAGTTTGGAAAAGCACTTCTTATAGGACCCTCATCTTTAGCCTCGGATGGAGCACTATGGAAATGAGATGCAGTTTTTTTATTAGGCTTGTCCTTCTAGCTAGCTTGGGGATTGACATTGATCTTGGTGTTCGCTTGTTTGTGGTTTACTGTTTAGGGTATAATTTGCAGGACAGATAGTAGTGCTTGTTTGTTTGGATCAGTGAGGAAATCGCATGCAATGGCATATTTGGTAGCAATACCTATGAAGTCTTCAATAAATGTACTCTTTTGTTACTATATACCAAATTGGTAAGTTTCAATTCAAAGAAAGCACGAAAGAAATTATTACGTACAACCAACTGTAATGCTAAAATATTGAGAACGTCAATGAGCAAACGGCTATGTGTGAAGCACGTGGGCCAAAACTATTACACAATAGAACAAACAAGAGGCCGCAGCGGAGCATCGATTACTGGTCTCCACCGATGAAGAGCATGGCACCAGGTCTCTCCCTCTCAATCTCACTCCCTCTCCATCTCCTGATCAGCTCTCTCTCTCTCTCTCATTCCCTCTCTTGATCTCATGCAGTGCAAAATACCGGCCGAAATCGAACTTACCATCTTCTTGTCCGTGATCAGCCGGAATCCCAGGTACTCTCGGTAAGTACCGGTATTGGATGGTAAGGTTACCGTTTACTCACAAATTCGGTACGTACAAACCGGTACGGAACGGGATTCAAAACTTGCTTCCAATGCTTTAGATTGTGCTCCTATTGTCATATTTGCACTGAATGTAAACCGATCAAAAGAATGCAAATGCCATTTAAAATGTAACGGAAAAATAAATAATTCATACATGGTGAATCGGTTATAATTTTTTTCCTGCTTCTAAAATGTGGGTAAATTACTAAACATTACCCTCCTCCTTATGGGTTCAGACTTATTGTATTTCTACTACTTTTATGTTTTAGAAAATAGAAACAACGAAAAAATTTAAGGAAAATTCCAAAAAAAAAAAAAAAAAAACCAGTGGGCTTATGTTAAGATTTCAAAAGTGTATTGAAATGTGCCAACAATGTATCAAAATAGGTGTAAATGTATTGAAAAATATCAAATGTATACAAGCGTGCATGTTTTTTTTTTTGTCTTTTTCTATACTTTTTGTAAGCAAGACCCAAAATTTAAAACTTATATACCTTTGAATCTTTACCTATATACCTTTTACTCCTATGAACTTAGATAAAGTAACGTCCAATGTGAAAATTCCAAGGGACCCAACTGTGAAAACAATTTGAATAGTGTTATTTCTAACTTTTTTTAAAATTTTACGCTTATTTTTTGGGTCCGGATCCTCTAGAGAATTTCTTTGTGAGGATCTTGTGAGGATTTTGTTGTGGGCTTGACAACACACCAAGAAGGAGATCCAACGGCTCACAGCCCCTTGTTTCTAAATCAAAACGACGCCGTTTTATAGGAAAAAAATCTGACTGAATGGCAAGCCACTACAAACGCATAATAATTTGAATGATTTTTTTCAAACAAATGGACCCAAGAAGTATGATTTTTTTCAAGAAGTATGATTTTTTTCAAGAAGTATGATTTGTTTCCTCTCTCTGCGTTCATTATAATTTGAATGTTGTTGAATTAAGGGATCCGGATCCTCACAAGATACTCACAGAGAAATCCTCATAGAGGATCTGGATCCTTATCTTTTAGTTATTGTAATTTGTCTTTGAGATGTTTGTGGTCGCCCTTATGTGATAACCTCAGATCGGTTACATGGGAGGATTTTTGGAATTGGTCAATTGCACATTCACTTTCATTTCTCCAAATTAATAGGACAAGTTGTTATGTACTAACTTAAACCCCACCATATATCAGTAAACATACTTACACACAGAGAGGAAGAGAGATCACAGCCGAATCACTTCTGAGAATAACTACAAATCCTCTTTTTCTACCACTTCCCATGTGCACAGAGTTCTATCAACCCTCTTTTATCATAGCCCATTTTTGTGTTTTATATATTTTTTTGAGTGTCTGCGTTCGTTGATCATTGTTTTGCTGCACGCTTTAAGGTCTTGGGAAGGAGTACCATTCAACCAATTTCAAGAGGGGGTATATCGTTCCCACGGAGAGCTGTTTCGTGTGCCTCGACCATCCCACAGGCTTTTCCAAACCCTTCCTTGTTAATATGTCATGTGATTATTTTAAATGATGAATTTTACGTAGAATTATTATATATTCTATTAGGAATTTCTATTGCCTATAATTTGTCCAAGAAATAGGGCTCTTCTATATTTTTTTTGCTAAGCATTCTGAATAGCATGTTGATGTGGAAAAATGTAAATACTGTTAACCTCAGTTATTATAAAAAATCTCATAAAACGTAATCATATTCCATTGCACCACCGTAAGTCCAAGTCTTTGTTTCGATTGCCTTTGAAAACGTGGAAGTTGATAATGTTTTGCTGCTGTTAATTAGGATAGGGTTGAAAATTGTAGATCGGAGAAACTCCATTGAAGATGTCTCTTCTCTCTCCTGTCTCTGTCTTTTTCATTTCGAACAGAGCGAACCCGATTACCTAACCGACCCTATTTGTTCGGTTTCAGAGAGTACTCAGTTCGATTTTGGGTGAAAGTTTTCTTCACCTGAATTTGTCAGGTCGGACGTTATATACAGTCCAAACCCGACCCATGCTCACCCCTAAATTTTGTTATGACTCTCTTAGAGCAAGTCCAATGTAAGCAAATCCCTAGATACGGTCCAAACTCTCTTAGTTCTTTACCTATAATTCAACCAATTCTTACAACTCAATGTGGATGTAAAACTAGATGGAAAATGCCTAAGTTCTATAGTTGGTGCTAAATATAGAACTATCCATTCTTGCCATATAACCAAATCCCAACTGCTAGTTCAGTGTATGAACCGGGGATTACTTGAAACATGCCGGAAAATCGCCGGAATCTGCTGCTATCACTGGAAAGTGGCTGGATTTCAACTGTAGTAAACCTTCTGTTGTTGCTGGAATATGAAATCACAATGAACAGCTCCGAAATCGACCTCGAAATCCATGTTTAGCACCGGAATCAGGAAGAGGGGGCCGATTGGAATTTGGAAGAGGACAAGAAGTTAGGCCGATTGGTTAGTGTTTGGGTTTGGCCGGTCGGTTTGTGGATAGGTTAGGGCTTGGCCGATCAGTTTTTGAAAGGGAGAGAGAGAGAGATGGCAGAGAGAGGTGGCAGAGAGAGGTGGTGGATCACATTTGGGAGAGGTGGCAGAGAGATGGAGAGGCAGAGAGGAGATGCAGAGGCAGATGAGACAAGGATGAGAGAGACGATTCTAAAAATGCCTCTCCCAATGGGCATTTTTTGTTCTCCCAACGGGCAATTATTTGACAATGGCTCTTTTAGTATTTGCAACGGTTTTTTTTTTTTTTTTTAATTTCTATATATGTGTCAACTCTCATGGGGTTGAAAAAGTAGTTGGGAACGGGGGTTCAAAAATTAGATGACAACGGAGGTGAAAATGACGTAGATAGTTAAATTGGGGTTTACAAAAGCATTTTTTTGTGCCAAATTATAGCAATGGCTATAGCCATTTTCCATCTTGCATTGTGTTGGCCCAAGTAGCAACACGAAAGGAATGCAACCAAATACAAAGGAAAACAACGGTCAAGCAAATATTAGGGAACAAAAGTAAAATAATAAAGAGGCCGACAAAACATGCAAGTCCTCTCAAAATAAACTCACAACTTGTTATAAAAATATGAGAAGCCCTATTGAAAGTATAAGTCTCGAAACAAAAAGAATTGTAGCATCTTTTCTCTCTCCAAAACATGTCGATGCGCTCCTACGGGCGCTGCATTTTCTATATCATTCTCCGCTTCAAGATTGCTATAGTAGCACAAATGACGACGAACGTAGCCGCCACTAATGTAGTGTTCCACATAGTATGGTTGTTTTTCCTTTTCTGATAGCCTAGGGCTTTCCAATGGGGGAAACGACAGATATATTGTAGTGTAAAGAAGCAATAACAAAACGTAGGCACACATTAGTGCAACACCACTTCAAATTGAGTATTAAAGAACACCAATACATAAAGAACACCAATACATAAATAAAGATAGCCAAAAAGAAAAAAGCAAATGACACAAAATAGTAACACATGCCACTACGACAAAAGTATTAATGCACAAAATGAAAACAAAAATAAGAAAAGCAACTTACATGAATAAAGAGGGGTACTCAATAGGGGTTAATTTATGTCCCAAATATGATCCGCCCGATAATTTTGCCCCATGCAAAGCACCGATCATTTACTTGAACTACAAAGGAACAACAATCCCTCCCATAATCTATTTTTATCTCTTGAAAGCAAATGGTCAAATATAAAAAATAGAATTTCTCTTGGGAGTTACAAATAGGCCGGTAATGGTCAAGATCATAAAAATGATTTTGGCTTTGTAGGGGAAAATTACAAGGATCATCTTTCCTTTAAAGTTCTACTCGCTGAATGAAAGCACTAATGTGTGCTATGTCTAGTTATCTTTCCATTTATACATTTTTAGGGCTATCTTTTTTTATGTATTGGTGTTCTTTAATACTCAGTTTGAATGGTGCTACACTAATGTGTGCTTATGTCTAGTTAGTCTTTCTTTATAATACAAGATATATGTCGTTTCCATCCTGTTGGAAAGCCCTAAGCTATCAGTGATGGAAAAACAGCCTTACTATGTGGAATGTTATAAATTAGTGGCTGCTATGTTCGTCATTGGTGCTGCTACTGCATTCTTGAGGTAGAGAGCTGATATAAAAAACGTAGAGCCCGTTGGTGGGCCTCGAGCAACATGTTTAGGAGGGAGAAAAGATGTGATAATACTTTTATTTCTCGACTTATATTTGGATAGGGCTTTTCATATTTGTTAGTACGAAGTTATAACAAGTTGTGAATTTACTTTGAGAGGAATTGAATGTTTTGTTGGCCTTTTTACTATTTTAATTTTGTTTCCAAGTATTTGCAAACCGTTGCGTCCCTTTGTATTTATTTGTGTTATTAACATATGTTTCAATTTCAAAAAAAGAAAAGAAAAGAATGATGAGTCACATTTTGCTATTTCTATAAAAATGCAAGTAGCCAAATCTTCTGAATTATAAAAAAATAGAGTATTCTTAGTATTCTCGTATTCTTAGTATTCTCCTATATTATTTTCATTGATGTTGTAACCTTTATAATTAGTATGTTTGTAGATGCCTGTTGCAAGAAGGGAATGACTGAGGAAGTGGAGGGCTTACTCGAGATCATGATTCGGAGAGGCCAGAAACCCAACCTTGTCACTTAATTATAATGCACTGATGGACGGATATTGATTACAAGTAGGGAGATGTAATGGAGCAGATAATATTTTCGTGAGATATGACTTCTACTGCTATGTTTGCTGTTATCTCTGAGGTTGTTCAAGCTGTTTCTAATGTGTATTATGAAACATACAATATGATGTT
>JADGMU010000480.1:0-93569 GCA_016920895.1 Vaccinium myrtillus | reverse complement strand
TATAATATTAATCATCCTATTCATAGGTTAACAACGTAAATCAAAGACAAACTCAAAATAGAAAAAAATAATCAAATTATAAATCATAACTCACCTTAAAAAAACAACTTAAGAACCAAGCACCATTATTGCACCCAAAAAAGATAAATTCCCACGTGACTTGACCCGGGCTTCCAAAGATAAATTAAAGTTTGCTCTGTAATTTTTGCAATGTGTCCTCAATCGCTTTGTCACTCACTTGTTTAGCGCCGCCCTTCTTGGGAATGTCATCAGAAAATGAAGCCAGTAGCTCTGCACTTGAGTATCCCAAATTTTTGTTGCAGAATTCTGCAAAAGCCTCTTCCAGAGCCTGAAGAACCAAAAGGTTTAGGAGGGGAAAAAGAGAAAAAATACCAGAAAAACAATTCTTCAACTCGAACATTTTGAAAGAGAAAGTGGTTATCAAAACAGTCATTCACATATGCCATGTACTTGTCATGTAGCTCAATAACTTTTCTCACACACCCCTGAATAAGAGAGAATCACATCAATTTGACAGTTCCTATACTTTCTAATGGTGATTACATTGGCTACTAAATGATCATCATGTTGAAGAATTACCGGTTCCAGTGAGCCAACTGCAATCTCTGCCTGTAGAGCAATAGTTGTTAGCACTTGAAAATACAACCGATAACAAAGGACAAGCCCTTAACAATATAAGGGTAATGCCGCATTATTCGCTAACTACTAATTACATCTACTATGCTTTTGTTTCACCTTACTCAACCTTTCTTTTCTTTTTGGGTGGATTTGGGGGAGGGGACAAGAAAGACTTCATTCCCCGGCAATCAAATGGTTCACAGAAATACAATTAAACCACCATGCATAAGGTTGATGAAATGAATTGAAATGGCCAACAAAAAAAGCTAAAGTAACATGTAAACTGTTGGTATTTTTTTTTGGCCCATGAAAATATAAAATAAACAAATGTGCGAACCATATTATTAAATGGATTGGTGGCTGTGTGAAATCCTTAGGCAGTGAATGGCTTTCACCTTGTTCAGTTTGGGTATCAAAACCCACCATGCACGGTCCCCAATAAAATTTTCTTTCTATCTCTCTCTACTCATTACCCCTAAAAACCTCCCTCAAAACCCAAACCGAACAAAGCCTTTATGGTTTTGGCGGCTTGGTGTGTACGTTGGGCTTGGAAGAGGAATAATGCTTTGATTGGATTTGGTGAGAAGTACAAGTAGCCTGTGCCCTTTTCCAAGATCTCATCTGGAACCTTCCCATTTTGATTGATTGTTCGATTCCCTCTTCCCATGTGTACTATTTATACTCCTGTTGCTTGTAAGTGTTTAGCTATGGAGCAAGAGAGAGACACGGTGAAGGAGAGAAAAAGGAGAGGTGTGCCATGTGGCTGAAAGGGAAGCCCCTTCGGCGGTTGCCGGATACACTAGTTGTGAGTGGGTGAGAGGGCAGCCCCTTTGGGGGTTGCCGGATACACTAGTTGTGAGGTAGATGACTAGGTGTGAAGGAAAAATAGAGATGTAGGGGTAAGTGAAAAACATTGTGTAGAGCCATGGTGTTAGGAGCTCGAGGGTGGCTTTTCATAACATAGAGATGTAGGGTTGAGTGAAAAACATTGTGTAGAGCCATGGTGTTAGGAGCTCGAGGGTGGCATCTCATATTGTAATATCCTATTTTTCATATAGTGATCTCTCTCTCTATCTAAAAAGGAGAGGTGTGCCGTGTGGGTGAGAGGGCAGCCCCTTTGGGGGTTGCCGGATACACTAGTTGTGAGTGGGTGTTGTGAGATAGAGTACTAGATGTGAAGGAAAATTGAGATGTAGGGGTGAGTGAAAAACATTGTGTAGAGCCATTGTGTTAGGAATGTTTTTCATAAAATAGAGATGTAGGGGTGAGTGAAAAACATTGTATAGAACCATGGTGTTAGGAGCTCGAGGGTGGTTTTTCATCTCACATTGTAATCTCCTATTTTTTCATCTTCCGTTTGTTGCAGGTGGGATTGGGTATAATTCCGTAACATAAAACCAAAGGTGGGATAACACACACTGCGAATGTACAAGACCAATGAGCAACAAGAAAGATGGACAAAAACAACAAAGAGATGTGAGAATGGGACCAAAGGAAAAAAGAGAAAGCTGATATCGTAGATTCAAAGTTCCAAGAACCACAATTTATAGTGGATCCTTTTTTTCAATTGGCAATTGATAGTGGATTCTACTAACACCTGGATCAAGGCGCAGACAAAATTTCAGATTATGAGTCTAATTTATTCAATTGCCCACAAAGCAAGACCTGTATTCCATGAACTATGGTGATCAAACAAAGCTCTAAAAGTTAGGTAAATAGGAATCGATCAAATCTGAAAGCCAGCGGCACCACACTCAACTGTGCCCATCCTCAGTGTTGATTATACCACAAGGATTGGGCAAATCATCTTCTTCATCCTATTTTGGCCAAACATGGAGTCACAATTATGGCACCTAAGTGACATGCTGGTCACTAGAAGGCAGCTCAAAGATCATAAGATTCCTGCCAATTTAACAAACAACAATTATGCCTAGTTACGAGACCAAGAGGCCAGGAGTTTTATGACCTCACTAAAACAATAACATCCAATCTAATTTGTGTTTGCCCATGACCCACCTCGATCCAGCTCCTTCAACTCCTCTAGCTTGCTAGTTCTTTGGAGTTGGTCCTCAATCTTGATTGTATCACAAGGTATGAGAATAAGTTGGCACTTCAAAAATTCCTAGGTCCTATTCTCCCTAGTACAGGATAAGTAACTCATAATTTTATTTTCACCGTCATGCGAATATAGTTGTTCTCACATCCAATAAGAGGAACAAAAGTCATGTACAACAATGTATCTTACAGAAAATTTTAGTTCATATGGCGAGACTTGAGAAAAGGACATCTTAATGGCCGGAATATATAATACTGACCTTGTTACCTGCCGCATCTTCAGCCTGTTGGACCAACGCCGTAACTTTAGCAGTGAAATGCTGCAACAGGAATCCCACACAAAGTGTCATAAAAAAGATAAATGTAATGTCCTGGGGCTCCTTTTGATAAAAAAAGAATGGCAAAAAGAAAATTAAAAGGGGAGAGCAAAAACATCAGCATACCTGCTTAAATATATCAGCAATTGGTTCCAATCCTTTAGGAATTTTACGGCATAGCCTATACATCATAGAGAGGTCCTCCACCTAAGAAGAGGAAACAAACTGGACATGTCACTAGCCTTATATGGCTTTATTCAAAGCATTTCTTTTGTAACTTTTCTAAACAACGAAATAATGCTACTTAAAATAGTACCCCTTGTTATCTCTAAGCAAAATTTGCACTTTCTGCAAAGAACATCTTCAATCAACCATTACCAAATTTTAAAAACATCAACCCACGAACTCAAAGGAGGAAAGAGACGAGGGTGGAAATGGAAGTGTTGACTACGTGATTCATTACAAATACTTTCCATACCTAAATATTTGTAACAGTTCAAGTTTCCTTTGAAAGTTAAAGGCAAACTAAGTTAATACCAAGTCTTAACAATTCGGTGTGGGCAGTTACAACACTGGTTCTATAAGGTGCATTCCGGACCATAGGATCTGATCTAATGGCTATAGAAGAAGGGGTGTGATCCCATTGGAACAGGTGCATCTGGGTCTATAAATAGAGCGTAGATCACAGCCATTCATGACGCAAGATGATGCAAACCAAATCAAAGGATAGATTTAATTAAGAGATAGAGGATCCCTAATGGGATACAATGAGCAAAAGCTCTCAATATTCTTTAATCAATATATCAAAAACTACCAAAATGGCAAAATGAAAGACACACACACCTATTTATAGACCCACTAATACTAAGGACACAAAATAACACTATTACCCCAAAAGTTACTACATCACAAGACAATCCAAAATTCTCCCTCACTCTAATGAGTCGCTTTTTTGTAGTGTTAATACGTTACTCTGCAAACACGGAATCAACATACTCTTGGGTTTGATCCTAATAGTTGGCACGGTAGTCTATTTGTCCTTCCTTTGTGCGATGGAGGCAGAAGATCATTAGATCCAGCTTCTTTGTATCCTCGAATAGATTTGCTACAACCCGGTGCATAAATGCAAATACTGTTTTTGGAAAGTGACATTGTAACGTGACTCGAAGCAAGTTCCATCAAGGCATTCATATTCCGAACATCCAAGATTCTGCACCTGTCATAATAACCATGGAACTTTCCTCTTGTTTAAACAAAAAAAGCCTGATTGACATTTGCTCCGTTTGTTTGGACGTAAAACATTTTCCGGTAAAATATTTTACCCATTTTCAGGTGTTTGGTTACAAAAAAATGTAGTAAAATATTTTTCAAAGTAAAACATTTTACCTCAATGGGATGAAAATGTTTTACTTTGATTTGGCCCGTAAGTCATTTTTGGATTTGGGCCCGACATTATCCAACGAGTTTGTTTTACCAGATTCCTACACAATGGAGGGTCAAGAAGGATAAGTATGGGATGAATTAACAATTTCCATGGTCAATGCAATTATCAAAGGGATAATAAACCTTCAACAAATGAAAGCTATCTCTCTTCTTTTCCAAGCATTGTTATTTTGTCATTTTCCAAGAATTGTTCACATGAAAATTTCCAAATAAAAAGTTCATTTTCATCAAAAACATTTATCATAAAACATTTTATTGAAAAGATATTTTTACCTTCAACAAATAATTAGGACCAGAATCTTCAAAATTCCAATTTAATGAAAATAACAAGAAGTGGAAAAGCAACTTTCATCCTCTTCAAAGTCCTTTTCATAATCCACACTCGAACTGGAACTAGGAGCAATGAAAGATAAAGAACCTGTATTATCTCTATGACTTTTAATCAGCATCAAAATACATATGTATTGTGTACACAAAATCACCTGAGCCATGAAGGCATTGAAGGATAAGTATGGGATGAACAACATCTTCCATATAGCAATTAATGCAAGTTTAAAATCTACCCTTCTCGTTCTATCTCTCTTCTTTTCCAAGCATTAATCATTTCTCCCCTTTTCCAAGAATTGTTCAGCCTATTGTTTCCAAGTAAGTGTCAGATTCCATCAGTGTTTATCATAAATTGCATATTGAGAAAGATCTTTTTTACCTTCAACAAATAATTAGAACAGAATCTTCAAGAACAAGAACAATGCTTTCCAGAAATGGTAGTAATGGAATTCTTCAACAAACTTTGCAATCAACTTCAAAGTCCTTTTCAGGAACTGTAGGATCACTAAGCTCTAATGGACTATGCTTTCTTCATGGTCATCAGTGTTGGAGGCACTAATGACCTTTGCAACACAATTTTTCTAATGAAAGGGGTATGACCTCATGGCTCATGCTAAAAAGGCATAGACCCTATGATACCTCTCTATGCTCTCCCATTCAATAGAATTTTGAGGGCCGACTGCTACAGGTTCTAGCCTGTTTTTAACTTCAATAACATGAGAAGCACTTGATATTTCAGGAAACATACGTAAATAAAGCTGCTTAGAGAGGTCATTTTCAATCCCTGCATAAAATTTAAAACACATATCAGAACTAATCACAGAAACAGATTAAACAACTTTAGTTGTTTTTTTCTATCTTATCCATCAACAATCAAACCCTTTTTCCCGGAACCAGCCCTAGGATAACTACAGTAAAGTCAGTTGCTCATATCCACAGATAAAGTGATACAGTAAGTCAGTAATTAAAATAGAAATTCATATTTCATAACAAGCATTTGGAAACAACAAAATTTTTGAAGCAAGAGCAGTACCGACTCCATCTGCACCGAGCCATAGTAAACACAAGACAAACACTTTCTTTATCCCACAATCTTAGCCGTCTAAGAAAGAGAAATCCAGTGATCGCATACAAGTTCAAATTGAAAGGCAATTATTTCCCAATAGTAGCCATTCATTATCACTTTTGAGTAGATTCATAGCAAGTCACAAACAATGTATTGAAAAAAAAATACTTTGCATTTGTAAAGAGGATTAATAATTTAAGACATCCTAGAATGAAACGATGGACTAGCAATCTGAGACGGGAGGGGTATCCGAAGACTGTTATAGACCACGATTCAGAATTGTTACAAACAATAGAACTTGAGCATAGAGGCCAAAATTGTCCAGATTGATGATATTAGAAACAAATATGCAAGTTGACTGGAAGAAATTAACTGACATAATGATTATCGAAGTAAAGTTCGCAACTTTCACAGCAAAATTCCACTACTACGTCCATGGATAACAAGCTTTAAAGCAAACATTATTTATCTCAAACAAAAGAAAAGATACAAAGCTTTCGATTCTGTAAAGTATTCAGCAATAAAAAGAAGCAACCATAGCTATCGGAATAGGCAGCTTAGCATAAATTGTGCATACCAAAATCATGAACAAATCACTGGGGAGACACTAACCATTGAGAATTTGAGACCACCTTCGCCGATTGAACAGTCACCATTGACGATGGGCTTCGAATAAGCGGCAGTCGACGTCGTTTCGATTGGCCGGAGTCTCTAAGTCGCCGGAGATGATTCTGATCGGAGAGGGAGAGCGAGAGAGTTTCAGCGTCTACGTCGTTTCTATGGGAAACACGATATTAAGTAAAACCGGTTACAACTCCTATTATGGTTTTGATTCAGTATATCCAAACCTATTTTAAGAAACATAAATTCATTCCGATCAACTACTAATCAATTCTCAAATATTGTGAAATTTTTACATGATGTGTATTTTTCTACCTTCTACGATATAAATGTCTTAGATCATTAAAATATTACTAGGATAGATAGAAAACTTACTTAGAATCCCCCAAGAGTTGTTGATATTGAAAGAGATATGATTCAATGTATTCAAATCCATTTTAAGAACAAGAAACTCACTTAGATTAAGTACTATTATGTACTTTTTTTACGAGATATTCGTACATCATATGTGTTATAATAATTTGTACAAAAAGAATGTCTCGGATCATTAAATTATGGTCAATATACATAGAAATTGTCCTCGTAATATCCGGTAGTTCTTATAATTAAAACTACGTCGTTTTGGGTACGTGACATAGGTTCAACCTATGTCATGACGTGGAAAATATTTTTACAAAAGTAAAATTAAAAAATTCGGAAACCTCAAAACCCCATTTTTGTTTATTCTGAACCGAGAAAGGGAGAGCGACGACTGCCGCCGCGAAACCCACCACCACCGTCTACCACCACGACCGGCAGCGCCTCCCGCCTCCCGCCTCCCGCCTCACTCTCCTCTCCACCTCCACCTCCGGCAACGAACATACCATCACCAAAACGCGGCGAATCAGACGAGCACGAGCGCAAATCAGAATATGCATAGGTGACTGGCACATTGCTTCCACAAGGTTCAGTAACCTCTGTCATTATTCTGCTTCATGTCATTTTTGTGGAAGATTTTCTAATAAATATGAAGTAGTCAAATTGATGGCCTATCTCGTGTCTCACCCGTGCAAAATCGTAAATTTATAGCATTTTTCTACAAGAATGCAAAGAAAAAATCAAAAAAATGCAAAAAATCAATCGAACTCCCTAAAATCATTTTTGTGGAAGATCGTCCCCACACTAGTCCCAAGCTGGCTCCGCCCACCCGTGTCTCCGTGAAATTTCTAATGCATTTTTCTACAAGAATGTCCCTAAAATCCAAGTGTCCCGACAATGCAACACTAATCGGTGACCCCCGCGTGTCTCCCGTGTCCCCGTGTCCCGTCCAATACGGTGACCCCTAGAGTGTCGGTGCTTCATAGGATATCAATCATTAGTCGAATCCAACCAAAAGGAAGGAATCGGCTTGTTCCTAGACTAGTGGCGGTTCGGGCTTACTTATGGGCATTTTATTTGAAGCTAGAATTCCAGTTTCCATTGGAATCTCTTTGGAATGTATTTTCTATTCCTTCATAAGAAGGAATTCTACATAATGATTGTGATTTGGTTCTCAAAATGTAAGTGATGAGATTATTCATTGGAATCTCTTGGGAGATTCATAATTTTTCTTCAAGGGAAGCGGAGAGAGAGTCCAAAGACACCCTTCTACCTTTCAAAAGAGAACTTTTCAAAAGTTATGATTTTCATTTCTTATATCCAAGTTCTTTTTGAAAAAGGGATTAATAGTCAAGACATTTCAAAAGAGAAATTTTCTCCAAAACTCGCTCATTTCTTATGTTCTTGTTTGATCCAATTTATTTTTGCTCATGATGTTCTTTTTCCCCCAAAATTTTTGCTAGTGTTATTTTTTCAAAACTAGCAAAATTAGGTAGGCTTTATATTTATATACGTGATTTGATTTGTTGTTAAATAGTTATGCTTGGAGGAAATGCCTTGGCCCTTTGTCCCACGTAGGTTCTTCAAAGTCATGTTTTCATGATTATAGCTGGGTAATTTCTTAGGGTTTCGAGGGTTGAGAGTTTTTTGTAACAAAAAAGTGTTTGGAACAGGCTGAGTTTTCGTCTGTAGTCTAAAATTCTTGTTAGAATTGAATGATTCTTAATAGGAAAAAGAAAAAGGCGAGTGTAGGTGAGTTTTTAAGCTATTCTTTTCTATTTTCTATGTAGCTACAGCTAACTACTTTTTGGTCCTAATAACATTGCAAGGCATTTGTTTCATATCACAGTGAACTCTTGCATGTAAGTTCACTGCCTAATTTTCTTCTTCAAGAATGATAGCTCAAGCGTGCGTATGGATTATATATCTTTGTTTCAGTTGCTATGTTCACCTTGTAGACCGCTCTTCAGCCTCTGGAATAACCTTGACTAATCAATATTGACTCTATTCCTCCTTAATGCTACCACATAAGACTCTTTGGAAGGCTGTCGAGGCTAACTATCTTTTCCTTTCATATCTGTCTTTCTATCCTGCACATTTGCATTTCGTGTTGCTTTGATTTGATTTGTGATTATGGGATCCTCAATGTATTGACCGGGTTCCATGGTTCTTGTAGTCGTCACTTGCCTATATCAACTACCCCCGCTGCCACCACCCGTTCTTTCTCCTCTTCCTCCTTCATACATACGTACACGTTCGCACATTTCCACTAGCATTAACCTTAATTATTATTGCCCCCTTTTTTTTCCCATTTTATACTTCCACCTTCTCCTTGCAACAATTCTAAATCTTTTAGGATTGTAAGAAACAAACGATGAAGGATTGTAAGAAACAAACGATGACAAACAAAATAATCTTAAATATTGTTTGAGCATTTGATCAGCACACAACTTCTTGTTTGAGCTTTTCTTTCTCTTTTATTGATCTTTGGTACATCTTGTTGTGTTTAATGCAGGATAAGCAATGCAAACTTTTTGGATTGAAGGAAGCTGGACTGGGTGAATTGGTTAGTTGTTTGTATTTTCTACTTTTTGAGTTGTAAGATGACTAATGTTATGTATTAGAGAATTTTTTTGAAACACTGGCACTAAATGAATCTTTTTGCTGTTGTTCAATGTTCAGGATCACGTATTTGAATTCAGTCTCAAGGTTGGTAGCATCTGGTGGAATATTGGTGCGCATCACTACTGCTTCTAATTTACCTGTTTTTCGGTTAGAGCCTTTTTTTTGGTTATCTGAACTTTTCATTTCACTCGGATACTAATCTCTTGCACAATGCATTCAGAGAACGAATATCATTTGTCATACAAGTAATCCTTGCTTCATTTGTCAAGAAAATCATGTCATGCAACTAATATTGATGATAAATGTGCCTTTCTCATCCCTTTTCCCCAACACTTTTTGACCTTCTACAAAATTATGTGGTCACTGACTCACTAGCACTTGTAGAGGTAATGTAATGAAGGTATCTCTTTTCTACAAGACACAAGAATTCTTTTGTGAATCTCTCTCTCTCTCTCTCTCTCTCGTAGTCTCGTGTATCATTTCCCAAGGTCAGATATATATGTAAAGTTATTGTGAATTCAGACTAGTAACATCAAAAGCTTTTATGGGTAGGTATCCTTCTCTTGCATATTTAATCGATTAGTCGTTCAGTTGGCCTTAAAATTTGTTCGCTGACAATGTGATATAATACCTAACCGATTCAACAATCGATTGATAGTTTGGAAACTGAAGTACTGAACCAAACTTATTTAGCTTCACTTCCAAACCATACTAATTGCATGCAGCTCTTGATCCATTATTAATCGATTCCCTGATTTCTTGCATCTAACCTACTGCTTCTGACAAAGGGAATACTAACTAGAGAGATTTCACTGGCCTATCAGAAAATGTTCGTATTCAGTATTATAGCTGAGTTGTGATTGAATTCAAAATGTAAGATGCTAATGGTGAGTCAGTGTTATGTAGCACCACCATAATTTATGGTTCTACTTTTGTTTTTTTCATATTAATGGCTGGTTGGGCACGGATCAGTGGCCTGTGCCACCACATAATCAATCAATGCGGTGCGCAGGGGTGGCGTTGGGCATTGCAGGGGGGTTTGCTTGGGGCTTGTTCAGTTGGAACTCCTGCTAGAATTATAGCTTTGGTTGGTGGTCATGAACTGAAGGGCCAAGTACGGTAAGTGCTCTCTTTTTTCGTTTCATGTTGAATGCATAGATGCCTTTTTTATATGTGTTGAGTGTTGTTAGAGAGGTTGATAAAGTTTATTTTGAGTTCGGAAGGAAAGAACTTGTTGTCGTCACTGGCTTGTGTTTTGGTTTAGTTATCGGATCATTTGTGTCCCAATTGAAGAAAGATATGTCCCACCGTGCCACCTTTTGTGTCTTTTTTTTGCTCGTATATTGTGGATGGTGTGATCTGCTTGTCAGCCAGT
Source organism: Vaccinium myrtillus (assembly GCA_016920895.1). NCBI lineage: Eukaryota > Viridiplantae > Streptophyta > Magnoliopsida > Ericales > Ericaceae > Vaccinium > Vaccinium myrtillus. The sequence goes on along the minus strand of JADGMU010000480.1, from coordinate 82,744 downwards.
GAATGCTATTGCTTTATGATGTTCATTTTCTACTGACTAATTGTTGGAAGACTGAACACTATTATTTGGCTGATCCAATGTGTTGTGTCTGTGGAGCAGAAATGCCCAGGTTCATTGCTTCTAATTTCTTCTATTAATGCTTTATATTGAAGTTTATCGAACGAACGACTTGTATTGACAGGTTGTTTCCATGCTGTATATTGGAGTTGCTTGGACCAACTTTGACAATAAAGTGTCGTTTATTCCTTTTGTATGTTGTATTGTCCCTGAACACATTAATCTGGCACAAACACATAATTCAACTAAGACTTAGTCATGTTGCCCAAATGTTGGCACTTGCATCTATGGAGCTTACAGTTTTGATCCAACGTCAACTTTCGCGGTATAACTTTCAACTAATCATTAATTCATTATCACTTTTATTGATCAGAACTCAGATGAAGTATATCTGCGCTAACTCATTTTACTGCTTATTTTTTACTTTATTGAAGTTTATATTCGACTTATTTTGTGTTGGATGTTTACAGAGGCAACTTGAGAAGTACTCCCTAGACCTAATGAAATCAAATTCGGGGGCGGTGTCATTGATGAACTTTTGTTCCTGTACTTGCCAAGTGAATCTAGGTTTCCTTCTGGAATAATGATGTTGGATTACGGGAAAGCAGTTCAAGAGAGTGTATGAGCAACTTTGTGTTGTTCGTGAGGGTCAGCTTCGTATTATATTCACCCCTGATTTAAAAGTTAATGAATACTCTCTGTGTGTGATTATTGTGTTCATCTCCACATATAAGCTGTTAGCAACTTCCAATGTTCCTCTTTCAGATATTGTCTTACGAATTTTGTGCGCGTATGTACTACGTCGTCATGAAGAACTACTCCCCCGAAGGTTGGTCGCTCCACAGGTGCAAAAGGAACCTCTTGCTAAAGCTTGCTTGTTCTTGATATTTAAACAAGATGTGTATTTAAGATAAAATATAGATATTTTGTCAAGTGTTCGCATTTGGTCCTTTTTCATGGGATGTGGAGCGAGTCGTGTGAACGTGTGGAGTAATTGGGAAAGTAGAAACATGGCCAAATAATTTGATCAATGTCGAGCAATGAATTCATAGCCTTTAAAACCGAGTCAAGGCAGTCCTTAGGTGCCAACAATGGGGTGGGTGGAGTTTGACAAATCACTTGACAGAAGTACCATAATAGATCATCGTTTATCCCTTTTGGGATGGATGCCATCATTTTCTAAGTGGGTAAATAGCTTGTCATTTGTAGACCAATAATTTCTAAATGTGTCTTGGAGTATTCAGGGAGAAGCTATAGTTTGATGAAATTGTGCAGATAATATGTTGGAGATGATGAATGTCATTGACCTCCCACTTTGGTTGGAATGGATGGATTTGTTAAACTTACTTTAAACTAATTGAAGAGGTCTTGAACTGGAGTAATGGACTAATGGAAAGTGCTATCTGCTTCCCCAATGCAACGGTGTTGCATATGACCAAACTAATTGACATATTAAAGAGTGTGCTTTAAATTATGTGAAATTGCGGGTGAATCAGTTGTTGCAGGTTGCACGGAAATGCCAAAATACAATTGCTGAAAGTGGATTTGATGGTGTTTGTCAACATGATTGCAGTCAAACAGCAATATGTAAGTAAAGTAGCAAAGTACCCCCTAGTTCTCTTTATCTTATTATTAAGTTATCATCTTGTGATCCAGCCCTTTTTACCCCTTTGGTTCAGTTCTTCTCTTCTTCTGATTGCCAGTACTATTGCCTTATAACATGACCCTGGGGTCTTGATTTCCATTTACAGAGCTTGTATTCTGAATCTGGCAAACCCGATAGCTCTACTACAGAGCTCTGTCACGATGCTTTGCCATCTGGAGATGCATGATAAAGCTGACCGGATCCAGGATGTTATCCTTAACACCATTGCTGAGGGAAAGTACCGAACTGCTGATCTAGGTTGCTTTTCATCTACCACTGATATTACGAAAGCAATTGTTGATCAACTCTAAAGGAGAAGTTTATTCTGGCAAGGGCTTGACAACAAGTTGTTCCTTGTGATATGTGCTTTGGATTTTTTTGTTGTACCGATGAGGGGATATGAGTACATCACCCTGATGATTTTTAAGAAGATAACCAATTATGTCCCGGCATAAATAGCTCAACAGCATTTGTAGAGAAAATTTGAAGGATCGACCGGCGGAGAGGGAAATTTAGTTCCTCGTATATAGTATCTTATATGTTCCAGTATTCTTATTTTGTCGGATGGAATAAACGTATTGCATTTCTTCACTCTTCACGTAGTCAATAATTACTAAAGGGTGTTGCCTCTTAAATGTTTGTTGAGAGCATGGTTTGCAATATTTCTGCTCTGCACAATTTAGTTTCCTCAAGGAGGAGAAGGTTTGCAGAATTATGTAAGAAGACAAAGGTGCAGAAATTGATGTTTCTGGCTGCTGGCAAATGGATCTTTTCCTTCAGTTAATGCCTTAGTTTGCATGGAGCATAAATTGTATGAACTATTGGGCTTTAATTTTATGTTCTTGATTTGCAATTATAAATCTTCATAAATGTAGTTTTTCTTGATTGTATTCAGATTGGTGATTAGTTTTTCTATTGTTTTTTACATTTAAAACCTTGGCGCATGTGCAAATTTTGACATATAATGACTATGAAAACTTCAAAGGAGCAATTTTATAACGCCAGAACGTCCAAAATGTGATTGCTTGTACCTGTGTAAAATCCAATACTTCCATGATCTGTGAGCAAAAATGAATGGAAATACAAAAGGATAATGTTTCCTATTTTGTGACAATGGCTGTACTATTTTCTTTGATGCTTGTATTTTCCTTTACTCCAGCCTCTACAGAAGAACTCAGAAACTAATAAAACGACACTATTTTAAAACTTCCAAACACCCCAACCGCATTCATCTCTCCACATAAGCACCCAGCGGGAAAAAACCGCACTTTTGCCTGATCAAGTCCTTGCAATGGGAAGAAAATAATTAAGTTTGATGGCAACTTTTAAAATAGCCCAAGCTATATACCTCTGCTGTAGGCCAAGTAACCGAAAAGTTTGGGTTATCTTTGTCCCTTTCCAACTAGTCGCGAGTTATCAGATCTTCAATCCGCTTCTTGATTGCTTTAACCCACAAAAACAAATTTACAACTTGTACAAGACCTATATGGCTAGTACGCGGAAGCAGTTGTAACGACATTTTTTTGATAAAAACGACTTGATGATTAACCACTCACTCTTCCTATAAGTACGCATTCATTGAATATTCATTAACAGAGATATTTCGAGTTCGTAGAGTTCCCCATCCTTCCCCCTTAGAAGTTTGCTTAGTGGTTATATTTCACATTTTCGTGGATACTCCTCATTCTGTCAGTAAATTTCGTGTTGAACTAAAAATAATCACTAGGAGTGACCGTTCTAGTGGTTCCTACTTAAGAATTTTGTAATTGGCACACGACAGAGACTGGAGCAATCTAACTAAATCGTCGTCATCCAAATTTAACTAGGTCTTGACCTCGGAGTAACTCAATCTATCTGAAGCATTGAATTGAGGAAAATTCCACTCCTTGGATTGTCCAAAGTTGGAGCAGAGTCTCAAAATAGGAATTCACCTGATAAGTTCACACAATCGGCTCTGATGAGCCTAAAATATTGACCGTTCTGGTGGTTTCAACTCGGTTGATGGTTTTTTATTAGTGCTAGTTTAAATGTTTTCCAAGTTTGAGTCTTGATACGATTTCATTGGTAGAATTAAGCTCGTGAACATAAGCATTGATGAGAGGCACTTTGACTTGTTTTTATCACTTATGCTTGGATAGCGATTTATCACTTGTGTACATGCCTTTGCACGAGCACGTCACACATAGAGTTGCATTTGATCTCGAGTCCCATACACAAATTTTTGGCGCCTCAATATGAATTGGATGTTTCAATGAAATACTTAACGCCCTTTCCCCAAAAAGAAAAAGCGAATAAAATGCATGCTTTTTCGAGCTTTCTACTTAGTAACCGGGCCTCTTGCCTCAGTAAGCAGTGAGTGTTCGCGTCAAACGGTGGGAAGTTTCGGATTAGCTATGTGTGGTTAGCTTGGATTGATAAGCCTTTTTGACTCGAGTAATTAAGCCTGAAGGGGTCTCTTAAACCTAGCGCTCTAAGGCCGAAAGGCTTGGGGATAGCTGGCCTAAAGCTCGTTAAAGGGGTCAACTAGAAAGCCCGAGGAATCCAAGCATTGCACAATCACACAATAAAAAGAAAATAGAAAGAAAAAAAAAATCATTACAATAAAGGGGGGGCTATATGTTGAGTTGGACATTTTGATGACTTGTTGAGGTATTGAAGGAGCGTGTATTGTTTTTGAGGTTAATGAACATCTTTGTGTGGCTTTTCACTTACACGCATGCCTTGTGATTTTTCTCTATCCAGATATATGTGAGAGGAACAGTTTTTGTGCTAATTCAGATTAGAAAGTTCACCTGTTTAACTCTATTAATGAATGAAGCATCTTGCCTCTATCTTGCGTTGCACTTTTACTAGTTACTTTAAGAGGCCATTGATTAAGTTTGGGGTCGTGATTGAGTGTCTATCCTCTCGTGTTTGTGGGTGTTCACTGCTGCAAACCCTCACGAGACTATAACTCGTCCACTAGGGCCACCTAGGGGTTTAAAGGCTTGTTGCATATGCTAAATGCAATCGGACTCCTCCGAAAAAGGATTAGTTAGTGTTTTCCTTTTTCTTAATTTTCTTTTATTTTCTTTTGCTCGAGGACTAGCAAAATGTAGGTTTGGGGGTATTTGATGAGCCTAAAATATTGACATGTAGCAAGTCATATATCGCATATTGTTAGTCCTTTATTATGCTCAATTAGATATTAATGTTATTAATTTTATAATTCCCTTGAACTTATTATTTTGCAGGAAAATATGATAAAATGACCTAAATCTAAAGGTGGGCCCAAGGTTTTATTGGAAAGCAAGAAGAAAGTACCGATTCTCAATCCACGGGATATTAGAGATTTGCTAAAAAGATCTAATGGGTGCCAATTGGGAGATATTATATGTATTTCTATTTGAGATATTCTAGAATTGGACTTAGAAGGAAAGAATTACATCTTCCTAATTGAGGACATGGCCTATATAATAGCAACACTAGAGTTCGGCAGGGAGGTCACGTATAATTTAGTTGCTTTGCTTTGCGGCAAAGTTCACGGCTGGGGAGCAAAAGAGATTAATTGTAAGCTTTTTATTTTTATGGATTCGAGTAGAATACTTGATATGTTTTTACTCATGCACGGCTAAAGTTTTAAAGTAGGGTTGAGGATGAAACCCCATAAATATTATTAATTGATTTTATGTCTATGATTTTTCCTACATGCGTTTATTGTTTATTGTTCTCGACTCCTTAATTAATATGCATGAACTTTGGATATGGATTCAATCGTTAAGAATGGGTTTTTTCCATGATTTGAAATCATCATATTAATCGATTGCTTGGTTTATCAAAGTTCATACTTAAGTACAGTGGTATCCATTGTGATTTGTTTTTACAGATACAAAGGATGATTTTGGCTTAAACTTCCGGCAGAGGGGGAACATACCCTTTGTTAAAAAGAAAAAGTGTTTATCAAAATATTTTCCACGGTGATAAGATTAGCCTCTAAATCATTGTGCAGAATCATAGGAAAAATTATTGCGTAAGATAATTTGATAAATGTTTATGGGTGTGGATTCCGAAACCCTAGTTAATTTTCTCAACCGTTAATCTCCACTACTTTTCCGTGATAGTTTAAGTATTTTTATCGTTAATTTATTTAATTTTTATCTTCCAGATCAATCACACGTTTTGGAACTAGGTTAGGGTTTAATCGATTTTGGATTATTTAGTTTTCCTATTTAAAAAAAAACACAAGTCCCTGTGGGTTCGACCTCGCACTTGCATAACTATACTTCGATACGATTCGTGCGCTTGCGAGTACATTAAAATTTCACAACAGGCTCTATAGTTAACCTAGTTGGGATATCTCTTTTGCATTGTGATGCCGTTTTCCTCGGTTCCCTTTAATCTTTGTAATCCGTTTCTAAAAAATTAATAAAATCTTTTTTGCTGTTCAAAAAAAAAAAATCAGCTCTATTGTTTTTTGCTCAAACTTGCCATTTATGTTTTAGGTACCTTAGGAGTAAATCCAGGAAAGCCTTGTTTTGTTTTTTGGTTTATTGAATTCCTTGAAAACCTCAACACACTTCACCTGGAGGAGGGAAGTTTTGGGGTTAAATAAGCTAATTATGCATTTACTAGCCGAGAAAAAAAATTATCAGTAAAAACTAAAAAGGTTTGACATAAATGGCAAGTTCGAGCAAAAAGTACCCCTGGACCCTGACAGATCTGGGGGGCCAGCTCTTAAACGGTTACCCCAAAATGACGACGCCTAAAGGGGTAGCAGCCAGGGACAGCAAACCCCCAAATCCGGACCTGGTGCCTACTAAACTCGTCCTCAAGTGTGAAATCAAGGGCGTAATAAACTACCTCGTGAAGATTTGGTTTTTCACACCGTGGTGAATGTAGAAGGCTTCATTCACAATTACAACAACAAGCTTAATTGGCGCATTAAGTTTGGGAGAAGGTCATTCCCGAGCTTGATGTTCAAAACCCTGACAATTAAAGCATTTGAACTTAAAATTACCTCTAAACGATGTCGAAAAAGCTGATAAAGTAGTACTTTTTGAGGATGGTCTTGGAGCTTGCTGCGAATGGGGTTCCACAGAGGTTTTCCTGCTTCGCGTAAGTGTGTCAACTAACGGATGCACATAAGCACTCTTTCGACCACTTCCTCTATTTGAAAGGCTTCTTGGACAACATTTGCCATATGGTAAAGTTGACAAGAAGCCAATCCACAAGAGATTTGTGGATTTAAAACCCTGAGGATACAATCTGGTATACTCTTCCATAGACTTCCTTCCTTAGGCCACTTGAGTTCAGTCGAGGATCTTCTACCAAGCTTTGCTGACCACATGAGATACCAAAGTTGATGTAGGACAATGGAAGGAAAGAAAAGAGAAGAGAGGGAAAACCCGCAAGGGCCAGCACCTTAATTTCAAACAACTCTCAACGACAAACTCAAAATAGAAACAAAATAATCAAATTATAAATCATAACACACCATAAAAAAACGAATAACTTAAGAACCAAGCACCATTACTGGACCAAAAAAAGATAAATTCCCACATGACTTGACCCGGGCTTCCAAAGATAAATTATAGTTTGCTCTGTAATTTTCGCAATGTGTCCTCAATCGCCTCGTCAATCACTTCTTTAGCGCCGGCCTTCTTGGGAATATCATCAGAAAATGAAGCCAGTAGCTCTGCACTTGAGCATCCCAAATTTTTGTTGCAGAATTCCGCAAAAGCCTCTTCCAGAGCCTAAAGAACCAAAAGGTTTAGGAGGGGAAAAAGAGAAAAAAGACCAGAAAAACAATTCTTCGACTCGAACCTTTTGAAAGAGAGAGTGGTTATCAAAACAGTCATTCACATATGCCATGTACTTGTCATGTAGCTCAATAACTTTTCTCACACAACCCTGAATAAGAGAGAATCACATCAGTTTGACAGTTCCTATACTTTCTAATGGTGATTACATTGGATACTAAATGATCATCATGTTGAAGAATTACCGGTTCCAGTGAGCCAACTGCAATCTCTGCCTGTAGAGCAATAGTTGTTAGCACTTGAAAATACAACCGATAACAAAGGACAAGCCCTTAACAATATAAGGGTAATGCCGCATTATTCGCTAACTACTAATTACATCTACTATTCTTTTGTTTCACCTTACTCAACCTTTCTTTTCTTTTTGGGTGGATTTGGGGGAGGGGACAAGCAAGACTTCATTCCCCGGCAATCAAATGGTTCACAGAAATACAATTAAACCACCATGCATAAGGTTGATGAAATGAATTGAAATGGCCAACAAAAAAAGCTAAAGTAACATGTAAACTGTTGGTATTTTTTTTTGGCAAAAGCTAGAATGAGCCCACAGGGCTCATGTTAGTACGCCACACGCGCCTAAAAAGCCTTCTGGGATTAGAATCAGTGGGCCCGGTTACATTATAAAATTGCAGTTGAAAAGGCTTGTTCTTTGGAAAAGGAAGATTTATCTCACTTGACGATTCTAACCCTCACTTTTTTTACTAACAACAAATTTACTTCTTCTCTGGCGGGCAATTTCCCTCCAAGTCGTCATTTACCTTCTTACATACTTACAAAAAGTCACTTTCCCATTTCACTGCACAACTTCACGAAAAAACTTCAGGAAGAAGGGTTTGCCACTTTCCCATTTCACTGCACAACTTCACGAAAAAACTTCAGGAAGAAGGGTCTGCCATTTCAAAGTGGTGAGTGTTGTCTCTATCTTGAATTTTTTACTTCGACCTTCTTTTAGCAACAATTTCTTGTCTCTACAGTTTCTTTTTTTGTTGATTTAAACCTTAGAATCTTGAACGTGATATGTGTGGGTTGTTTCTTTGATTTCTGCTATTAAATTTGTTTTTGATCGGCTATTGATTTTTGCTATTAGAGTCTTGCTAATCTCCACCCAATAGGGGAAGAATTATAGATAAATAAAGACAAATGAGTTCCGATTTTTAATACGCATTTCATGACTATATTTGAAGGAGACCATGCTCTCCTTTTTTTTCCCCTGTTCCTTTTATATAGAGAGGCACTGAATGAGAAATAAATGAAATGATGCTTGTTCGCGTATAAATAAATAAAGGAAGTTATAATGAGCACCTATGAAATATTTCAATGTGTTCCTAACACTCCTTGTCCAATTTTTAGCAAAATGACGCACACCCTTGTCGCTTCCATGGGCCCTGTCTATAGCAATGTTTTCAGTGGTGGATTAGAAACTTTTTTAAAGGTGTAACACACAAAATTTGAGACCTCCTTTCACTGCTGTCAGAAGGTTTTTATATTTTGAAATAGGAATACATTTTCATGGATATTAACACATTTTTTTCAAATATTGATACACCTTTTACACATTACCCTCCACTTATTGGGTTGAGGTTAGCATTTTCCTTGTTGTTATGGTCTCTTCTCCTTAAATGAGTATCCCTGACCTTTTCTAGTTTAATTTAAGTCTTTTAAATTTTTTATTGGTGACATTATGTCTTTAATTGTAGGTCAATGGATGAACCATTATTTGACATTGATTTAAATCAGCTTCCTAATGATCAACAAAGGGTGATAGAACTTGATGAGTACCCAAAAGAAATTAGAGGTTCAATGCACTTTCATGAATATATTGAGCTTAATGAATTTGGGAAAGAGAAAGATGATCTAATAGAAAATAAGATTGATCCTTTCATTGGTCAATGTTTTCTTAGTGAAGAAGAAGCTTTCGTTTGCTATAAGAGATATGCGTGCTCAAATGGATTTTCGATTAGGAAATATCGCACTGACAAGAAAAAAGGAGAAGTAAAAAGGCGTGATTATTGTTGCCAATATGAAGGGAAAGCGCCTTTGAAACTTTTTGATCCATCGAAGGAGCAAAGAAATAGATTTTCTGTGAGATGTGGATGCAAAGCTCGGATGCGTATTACTTTAAGAAAATCTTTTGATATCTTTCCTCAAGAATGGCAAGTCACTGAGTTTGTTAAAGAACACAATCATGAGTTGCTGACTCCTTTGGAAGTTCGGTTTCTTCCGGCAAATAGGATAATCGTTAAAGAGGATGAAGATCGTATTTGTTTATTAAAAGAAGGTGGTCTTTCAGTTAAACAGATAATGCGTGTTATGGAACTTGAAAAGGGAATCAATCACGGTTATCTTTCATTCTTTGAGAAAGATGTTCGAAACCTTTTTACTAGAATCGGAAAGGAGCATGGTGCCAATGATGCGGAGGATCTGTTACAACATTGTAAAATTGCAAAAGAAGAGAATGTCAGATTTCAATATGCTTTTACAGTTGATGAGCAAAGAAAATTAGAGCATATTTTTTGGTCTCCAGCCCATTGTTTTGATTGGTACCAAAAATATGGAGATGTTGTTGTGTTTGATACTACTTATAAAGTTAACACATATCAAATGCCATTTGGAATTTTCGTGGGAATCGATAATCATGGGAAGACAATACTATTTGGATGCGCTCTGCTTCGAAATGAGAAAACAAGTTCTCTTGAAGTATTAGGTAAGCATAATATCTATTTCACATTTTAAGTTTTATTGGAGAGATGAATGTGCTTATTATTTAACCTTCTTATTTGTCACATTTTAAGGTTGGTGGAGTTCTTTTGCCTTTGCTCTGGGAATATCTTTTAAGCTTAGATCAAAGCTTGAAGCTATTGGTGGAGATATTTTGCTTAAAGCTACAGGAGTTCTTCTTTTATCTTCAACCATGATTTGGTTGAGATGTTTTGGAATTTACATAGTTTAATTTGCTTGGAGTCATTTTGCTACATGTAATCTCTGGTATGTACTGAACGAAGGTGGACATTTGTTTCATAATGGGTAAATGGACTGTATTTCCCATATATAAGATGGACATTATGTTCTACATGTTGACCTCAAATTAATTTACATTTCTTTGTTTCGAATGTTTCTTTTGGCTGTGGAAGCCATGCCCGACCAAGAGATGTTTATATTTTTTTAGTTCGAACTAGAATAGCCTTGCAGTGATTTTTTTTTTAAATTTTGGATGTTTTTTTTTTAGCTTAAATAAGTCAATTGACATTTTTCTTTGTTTTTATTTAATTTTTCTCATTTGTTACTTTAGTGTTAGAATTTTTGAATTATAGGTTTGTCTCGATGAGCAAAATAAAAAATAAATAAAGTAAAAGGGTATGATCGAAACTCCAAAATTTTTAAATAAAGACAACAATAAGCCAAAAGATTTAGTTTATTTCTGCTCGTCGAGACGAATCGATAATCCACAAAAATTTGACATACAATTGGCAAATGTGAATTTTTTAAATAAAATAACCCAATTAAGAAAGGAAAACTTAGTCATAAATGTATTATATTTTGCCTTTTTTATGGGAAGGACAAGGAATTTTTGCAATCAAACATAAATGACATTGTTTTTAATATTGATTTAGCAAAAAGACAAAACTCAAACTCTCTCCTTATTTGGCACATAAATACCCTATCTCCTTCTATGTCCTTCGTCATTTTATTCTCTCTCTCTCTCTCTCTCTCTCTCTCTCTCTCACAACTGTGTTCCTCCCCACGGTAGTTAAGGTAAACACTCTCCCACTTGATCTCTTCGACTATTTCTCAATCGGTCTGTAATGCCCCTCGTCTTCGAAATAACTGTCTCCTTCGACACCAACGGTACCTACTTGGTTACAGTCTACCATAATACGTCCGAGTTGCAAAGCAACATCATAGTATTATACCAGGATCACACAAAGTGTAACACCGTGAGCGATAAATCACTCAATAGCTACTTTAACCCTCCCAACCCTTGCTTAACATATAAATACAACATATATGATTGAAAGGCAATAATAAAAGGAATAAGCAGGTAATTAATCGTAAAACAGAAAATAAACACATAACGGATTTCATTACTAGCCATTAACTTACATGTTCATCTAAGTTCTCAACCTAGAGAACTTTCCTCCCGGTTAACCACTAAGGACTATGACCAAACTGTGATTTACTCCCCCCTTGCTTGCCCTTCACTCGGGGGCTCCGACGGAAGGTGTAAGTTACGTACTTAATCCAGCCGTTATCATACAATTAGGATGATTAGTGAGTTTTTACTACTTTCAGGAAATGGTAGTTGACTAGTTGGCCGATTTTTTGAATTTTCCATAAGAAATTAGAACTTCTAAATATTAGTGAAGTCTCAATAATTTTTTGGGTCACCAAAAGTGGTAGACGGCAGGAGCTCATTTATTTGAATTTTTTTAAGAAATTAGAACTTTTAAATATTAGTGAAATCTCACTATTTTTTTTATTTTATGTTCGAAATTATATTTTTTAAAATTAGTGGCATTTCACTAATTTGTTTAAAATCGCCGGAAATGGTTGGCCAAAGGCAAGGTGGTGGTCGGCCAGAGGTGGGGGTCGTGATTTTTTTGAATTTTATGTTCGAAATTAGAATTTTTACTAAATTAGTGACATTTTTTTTCGTAGTCGGCTAGAAGTGGGGTGCTGTTTTTTTTTTTTTTTTTGAATTTTATGTTTGAAATTAGAATTTTTAAAAATTAGTGACATTTCACTAATCTTTTTGGTTGCCGGAAGTGGTTGGCCAAAGGTGGGGGGTGGTGGTGGGCGGAGGTGGGGTGATATTTTTTTTGCATTTTATGTTCGAAATTAGAATTTTAAAAATAAGTGACATTTCACTAATTTTTTTGGTCACCAGAAGTGGTCAGCCAGGGGTTGGGTGGTGGTTGGCTGGAGGTGGGGTAGTAATTTTTTTGAATTTTATGTTTGAAATTAGAAATTTTGACCATGATTTGACAATGAGTTTAGCACTTGGTAAACTCATTTGCTAAAATCAATCTTGATTTTAGCAACTGGGTTACTAAAATGTTTTGAAAAACTCAACCTAATATTTAGGTCAAATTTAGGTCAAAACAGGCCTAGGAAGTTATACAAATCCTTTAGTACGGAATAAAATGTGAAATTTTTGTATAATGTAGATGTAATTATAGATGCATACAAAAGAGATGGTGTTTTGGCCTAAAAAATTAGCTGGCTTATTTTTCGTCTTTATTTGATTTTTTTCGCATTTTATAGTTTTGCATCAACTTTTTGTGTATTATTGGTTCATCTTGGCGAGAGGAATCAAAAAAGTATAAAATTATGACCGGTGCTTAAATTTTTTTGAATAAAGACAAAAATAAGCCAAAATGTCAGTTTTTTTACACTTTTTCGATTTTATTCAAAAAATTGAAACTTCTAGTCATAATCTTTTACCTTTTTGGATTCCTCTCGTCGAGACGAACCAATAATACTCAAAAAAATCGATGTAAAACTAACAAACGCAAAAAAAAATTCAAATAAAGACAAAACAAAAAGTTAAGTTGACTTTTTTAGCCAAACCTCACCTGTATTTATGTAGGCAGTGGGGAAGTGGCAAAATCAATGTCTTTAGTTTATTGTTTGTTGTGTAGTATATCTATTGCTCTTCGGTACGAAAAAACCTTTGTTTTTAGTTTGAAAAAACCTTTGTTTTTAGTTTAAAAAAACAAAGCAGTAGAGCGTCAACCCCCAGGGCAAAGTTGTAATTTACAATTAAAAGAAGAAACAAAAGTAATATAAAAGAAAGAGTTCGTCCTTTATCCACAGAATGCAGACAAAGGACAATTGGTAGAGGAAAATAACAATTAAATATTCAATTTTGACATCCTTAAAGTTGGCCTATTGGGCTCGTTTTAGCAGCACCCTTTTTTTTTTTTGCCCATGAAAATATAAAATAAACAAATGTGCGAACCATATTATTAAATGGATTGGTGGCTGTGTGAAATCCTTGGGCAGTGAATGGTTGGTTTTGGTGGCTTGGTGTGTACGTTGGGCTTGGAAGAGGAGAATAATGCTTTGATTGGATTTGGTGGGAAGTACAAGTAGCCTGTGCCCTTTTCCAAGATCTCATCTGGAACCTTCCCATTTTGATTGATTGTTCGATCCCTCTTCCCATGTGTACTATTTATACTCCGGTTGCTTGCAAGTGTTTAGCTATGGAGCAAGAGAGAGACACGGTGAAGGAGAGAAAAAGGAGAGGTGTGGCATGTGGCTGAAAGGGCAGCCCCTTCGGCGGTTGCCGGATACACTAGTTGTGAGTGGGTGAGAGGGCAGCCCCTTCGGGGGTTGCCGGATACACTAGTTGTGAGGTAGAGGACTAGGTGTGAAGGAAAAATAGAGATGTAGGGGTAAGTGAAAAACATTGTGTAGAGCCATGGTGTTAGGAGCTCGAGGGTGGTTTTTCATAACATAGAGATGTAGGGGTGAGTGAAAAACATTGTGTAGAGCCATGGTGTTAGGAGCTCGAGGGTGGCATCTCATATTGTAATATCCTATTTTTCATATAATGATCTCTCTCTCTATCTAAAAAGGAGAGGTGTGCCGTGTGGGTGAGAGGGCAGCCCCTTTGGGGGTTGCCGGATACACTAGTTGTGAGTGGGTGTTGTGAGATAGAGGACTAGATGTGAAGGAAAAATTGAGATGTAGGGGTGAGTGAAAAACATTGTGTAGAGCCATTGTGTTAGGAATGGTTTTTCATAAAATAGAGATGTAGGGGTGAGTGAAAAACATTGTATAGAACCATGGTGTTAGGAGCTCGAGGGTGGTTTTTCATCTCACATTGTAATCTCCTATTTTTTCATCTCACATTGTAATCGCCAGTTTGTTGCGGGTGGGATTGGGTATAATCCCATAACATAAAACCACAAGGTGGGATAACACACACTGCAAATGTACAAGACCAATGAGCAACAAGAAAGATGGACAAAAACAACAAAGAGATGTGAGAATGGGACCAAAGGAAAGGAGACAAAGCTGATATCGTAGATTCAAAGTTCCAAGAACCACAATTTATAGTGGATCCTTTTTTTCAATTGGCAATTGATAGTGGATTCTACCAACACCTGGATCAAGGCGCAGACAAAATTTCAGATTATGAGTCTAATTTATTCAATTTCCCACAAAGCAAGACCTGTATTCCATGAACTATGGTGATCAAACAAAGCTCTAAAAGTTAGGTAAATAGGAATCGATCAAATCTGAAAGCCAGCGGCACCACACTCAACTGTGCCCATCCTCAGTGTTGATTATACCACAAGGATTGGGCAAATCATCTTCTTCAACCTATTTTGGCCTAACATGGAGTCACAATTATGGCACCTAAGTGACATGCTGGTCGCTAGAAGGCAGCTCAAAGATCATAAGATTCCTGCCAATTTAACAAACAACAATTATGCCTAGTTACGAGACCAAGAGGCCATGAGTTTTACGACCTCACTAAAACAATAACATCCAATCTAATTTGTGATTGCCCATGACCCACCTCGATCCAGCTCCTTCAACTCCTCTAGCTTGCTAGTTCTTTGGAGTTGGTCCTCAATCTTGATGGTACCACAAGGTATGAGAATAAGTTGTCACTTCAAAAATTCCTAGGTCCTATTCTCCCTAGTACAGGGTAAGTAACTCATAATTTTATTTTCACCGTCATGCGAATATAGTTGTTCTCACATCCAATAAGAGGAACGAAAGTCATGTACGACATTGTATCTTACAGAAAATTTTAGTTCATATGGCGAGACTTGAGAAAAGGACGTCTTAATGGCCGGAATACATAATACTGACCTTGTTACATGCCGCATCTTCAGCCTGTTGGACCAACGCCGTAACTTCAGCAGTGAAATGCTGCAACAGGAATCCCACGCAAAGTGTCATAAAAAAGATAAAGGTAATGTCCTGGGGCTCCTTTTGATCAAAAAACAATGGCAAAAAGGAAATTAAAAGGGGAAAGAAAAAACAACAGCATACCTGCTTAAATATATTAGCAAGTTTTTCCAATGTTTTAGGAATGTTATGGCATAGCCTATACATCGTAGAGAGGTCTTCCACCTAAGAAGAGGAAACAAACTGGACATGTCACTAGCCTTATATGGCTTTATTCAAAGCATTTCTTTTGTAACTTTTATAAACAACGAAATAATGCTACTCAAAATAGTACCCCTTGTTATCTCTAAGCAAATTTTGCACTTTCTGCAGAGAAGAAGATCTTCAACCAACCATTACCAAATTTTAAAAACATCAACACACGAACTCAAAGGAGGAAAGAGACGAGGGTGGAAGTGGAAGTGGAAGTGGAAGTGTTGACTACGTGATTCATTACAACTACTTTCCATAACTAAATATTTGTAACTGTTCAAGTTTCCTTTGATTAAAGGCAAACTAAGTTAATACCAAGTCTTAACATGTTGGGATTTATCAAAATAAATTGGAATTTATTGAAAACATAACCATATGCAAGCTTAACCACAATCAAATGTACCAAAGAACCTGTATTATCTCTATCTTCAGTAATCAGCACAAAATACATATGTATTGTGTGAACAAAATCCTCACCCACATGAAGGCATAGAAGGATCAGTATGGGATGAACAACATCTTCCATATAGCAATGAATGCAAATTTATAAATCTAACCTTCACCGGTGACTTTCTATCTCTCTTCTTTTCCAAGCATTGTTCATCTCTCCCGTTTTCCAAGCATTGTTCAGCCTATTGTTTCCAAATGGGTATCAGATTCCATCCATGTTTATCATAAATTGCATATTGAGAAAGATCTTTTTTACCTTCAACATATAATTGGGACAAGAATCTTCAAAAATCCAATTTAATGCTTTCCAAGAATAACAAGAAGCGGAATCCTTAAGCAAGTCGTCCTCTTCAAAGTCCTTTTCATAATCCACAATTCGTCGATCTGATTTCAACGAATAAAACCAGAACATTCTTCATTAAAGCACGGTCAATTTGTCCCCTCTCGTGTTCTTGGTCAATCTGGTCCAGAAGCATTTGAAAACCTCAATTGCGTAATATGGAAAGAACAATACTTTCTAGAAGCAATAAACTTACGAGTGCGATGACAGCTGCTCGGACTTTACCCTTCAACTCCTCGTAAACCTGAAATTCAAAATGATTGCCATTTATGCCAAGATTGACGCTAGAGTACTACCAGAAAAGCAGCACTACAATGGCTTCAACAGAATGTAGCCACTGTAGTTGTAAATTTACAAATCACACCAACAATATCTACTCATAACAAACCTGGTCGCGGAAGCAAGTGAGCCCAACTTCATTGAGAGCAGGAAGCGACCTCCTCACAATAAAGTAGCGATCGAGATAATGGAAAAAACGTGAAAGACACCTGATCATGACTTTATGATTTGCCCATCTTTTCACGAGCTCCCTCAACATAAACTCGTCATGCTTCTCCCTCAAGGATGGTAACACCTAACAAAGAAAACAAAGTGCACACAAGTTTGGATAACAAATGAAATACGCTAAAAAGGACAAAGGTGGAAACGAACACATGAGCAAAATTTGAAACAATTCACAGATTTCCTCACCGATAAACTGATGTATTCTTCGAAAAGCTCTTTATATAACTGGTATAGCTTTGGAGAACAATCAAAAGCGGGCTTTTGGCTGCACATGTTGTATATAGTACTGCAATAGAAGTTTAGGAGAAACAACCCAAAGCAGGCAATGAATACATAATTTATTTCCATCTCTAATTCTTTTTTTGTTAGTCCATTCATTCTGTCATATGTAATCTCTCTTTCCCTTTTCCTTGGCAAGAGTAATACAACGTAAAAAATGTTAACTTAATGATAGGGGATACGTGTACAGCTCTATATACTCTCCGGGGCTGAATTCTGGTTCGGGTAGTCCTTCTATAATTCTCTTCAACTTTGTGAAGCCATTTTGAATGAAATCCCGTCCTTCCTCGAACTCAATAAACTTGTGTTGATTCATCGTCGTATTAACACCAATTACTCAAACTATCTGTCAAATAAAAAAAACCAGATCATCAAAATCCCATCAAACCATGAGCAAGATCTATAAGCAAGAACATCATAAGAGGGCCTTCCATAATATGCCAAGCAACTACACATTTTATTTGTCTATATCCCTTATATCATCTTTCTGGCAAGTGGGAAAAGCGGAAAAGAGCACATTTGGATCAATGGATGTATATCTAATGGTATATTCTGGTTTGCATTAAACACCATTACGAATTACAGATTGAAGTGCACTTTCCGACACTTCAAACAACTACACATTTTATTTTCTTACACTATCTGTCAAATAAGAAAAACCTGATCATCAAAATCCCATCAAACCATGTGCAAGATCTATGAGCAAGAACATCATGATAAGATGGCCTTCCGTAACATGTCCGAACAACTACACATTTTATTTTCTTTATCCCTTACATCATCTTCCTGGCAAGTGGGAAATGAAGAAAAGAGCACATATGAATGTATATCTGATTCTTCACCAAGCTGAGTAAATTGAAGTCATAACTTAATCCCACAAGGAAGACATAGAATAATAACTTACCCCACCTAAAAATAAAAAAAATAAAAAAGGCCATAGAGTATATAGTATTTTCTTGTATTTAGTGAACTTTTTTTTTTGCTTTTGCTGATAATATTTTACTTTTGAACTCCTCTCATCAAGACAAATGATAAGCCCAAAAAATTAAACGCAGATCTACTAAAAGCAAAGTCCCGCATGGATGGGCTCCAAAAAAGTTGATAGCAGCTAAGTTTCGAACCTAAGAGGACAAACCAAGCCAACCCTTTGGGTCAAGAACCATGACATAATTGCCATAATTTCATCACAATTTCACATCAAGCTTAGACTTTTTCTTCAAAAATTCCACCAACATAATTCTAATGTAGAGTTCCTTCGTTTTAGGGTAATATTGGCCTAACTTTTTGAGACCTTTGGCATGGTTTTTTGATCGTTTTTTTACAATTTTTCTTAATAGAATATATTTTCCATACAAACAAAGAAGCATAATAGAATTTCATTGTCCAAAAGACAAAGGATAGTGAGATCTCATCAAGCTTTCACATATCTTTCTGTATTTTGAAATTCAATATAATTGAAACACCTTGCTCCATTCTCCTTGACTAACTTTTTTTTTTAACTTTTTGCAGTATTTTTTATTTTTCTTAACTCTTTGTTTATCTTTTCGTTGATTTTTTTGGATTAACTAAATGTTCCAATATTGAAAAAAGTTTATAAACACGGTACTTTAGATAAATAAAAAAGACAGTTGTTTTGACCTCCTACCTTTTTTGTCTTTAGTGAATTTATTTTTGTTTTGGTCATAATTTTTTTACTTTTTAAACTCCTCTCATCGAGACCGATGATTAATTCAAAAAATGTTACGCGAATCTAACAAGAATTCAAAAAAGATGAATAAAACACACAAAACGTAGAAGAAAAAGCAAGTCAAGGAGAATGTAGTTTGTTCTTATATTGTTGGAGGACTATGGTCAAAAGATTGAAAACAGGTAAAACAATCGCGGAAAATAACTATGGGGACTGGCGTAGTGATGGCGGGGACTTATGAGTTTGCTTCCTCATAAGATCTCAAGTTTTTTATCGAGTCCTTTGAGGTCAGTCTATAAGGGCATTTGGTCCGGCATTAATTGGGGTCCTGCTAGTGAACGGTAGGATTGGTCCTCTAGAACTAGTTGAGTTTCACTTAAGTGTTGTGAAAGTTTAATGTAATCGAAAGCACGTGAACAACATCGAAGTATAGTTATGCAAGAGCAAGGTCGAACACCCAAGTACTTGTGATTTTTTATAGGAAAAGTACTCAAAGTGATTAAACCCTAACCAGTTGACAAAAATGTTACGCGAATCCAACAAGAATTCAAAAAAGATGAATAAAACACACAAAACGTAGAAGAAAAAGCAAGTCAAGGATAATGTAGTTTGTTCTTATATTGTTGGAAGACTATGGTCAAAAGATTGAAAACAGGTAAAACAATCGCGGAAAATTCAAAAAAAGATGAATAAAACACACAAAATGTAGAAGAAAAAGCAAGTCAAGGAGAACGTAGTTTGTTCTTATATTGTTGGAAGACTATGGTCAAAAGATTGAAAACAGGTAAAACAATCGCGGAAAATAACTATGGGGACAGGTGTAGTGATGGCGGGGACTTATGAGTTTGCTTCCTCATAAGATCTCAAGTTTTTTATCGAGTCCTTTGAGGTTAGCCTATACGGGCATTTGGTCCAGCATTAATTGGGGCCCTGCTAGTGAACGGTAGGATTGGTCCTCTAGAACCAGTTGAGTTTCACTTAAGTGTTGTGAAAGTTTAATGTAATCGAAAGCACGTGAACAACATCGAAGTATAGTTATGCAAGAGCAACTGTTTCACTTAAGTGTTGTGAAAGTTTAATGTAATCGAAAGCACGTGAACAACATCGAAGTATAGTTATGCAAGAGCAAGGTCGAACACCCAAGTACTTGTGATTTTTTATAGGAAAAGTACTCAAAGTGATTAAACCCTAACCAGTTGACAAAATTGTTATTGATTCTTAAATTAAAAATTAAATAAAACAATGATAAATGAGACAATTAAATTATTGCACAGAGGTAGGCGGAGATCACAGAGAGAAAAGTAACTAAAGTTTCGGAATCTTCACCCATGAACATTTTTCAATTAATCTTATGCATTAATTTTTCCTTTGATTCCACACAACTTTTTAGAGGTCAATCTTAATCACCATGGATATTATTTCATTAGGCCATTTTTATCTGTAACAAAAATATGTTCTCCCTCTTCTACAAAGTTTAACCCAAAGTCATCGATCAACAGTATCCATTAAAGCAAATCACATTGGTTACCACGTACGTAAATATTAACTTTAACATGCCAAGCGATCACGTTCATTGCAATTGAATCCATATCCGACATTCATGCATATCACATTAATGAGCCAAGAGCAATAGGAAATATGAACACACGTTGGAAACATCATAAGCATAATAGTATAAATTAAACAAAGCTTACAAAAGATGAACGATTTTTGCCCAAAGCCGTTTCCTTCTTGCTCGTCTTTTCGTTCTGTTCCAGCCCCCTCAAAAACCCTACTGACCTCCCATTTATAGATTCCGTGTGTTGCTTCTTCTTCTTTTTTCATTCAATATATGTTAGCAGAGTTGGCCGTTAAATGTTAGTAAACCACAACGTTAACCTACTATAGATAAAAAGAGGGATTTTTTCCTAATTTTATGGCCCTCGAATCAACTCTATAATTGTGTGGGGGAGTCGATTCCGGGGTGAACATTCCGTGAACCTCTTGAGCTTCCTAAAGGCTCCGCCTGGGTCCCTTCGCCTAGCGCTCCATCCGAGCGCTCTTTCCTAGCCGAGGGGCTAGGGTGAACCTTGCCTAGGGCCTTCGCCTAGCGCTCCATCCGAGCGCTCTTTCCTAGCCGAGGGGCTAGGGTGAACCTTGCCTAGGGCCTTCGCCTAGCGCTCCATCCGAGCGCTCTTTCCTAGCCGAGGGGCTAGGGTGAACCTTGCCTAGGGCCTTCGCCTAGCGCTCCATCCGAGCGCTCTTTCCCAGCCGAGGGGCTAGGGTGAACCTTGCCTAGGGCCTTCGCCTGCACACGTAGCAACATCGTTAGCACCTAACCGACCGGGGATTCCGGCCGGGAAGGCACTCCGACGTTCAAGTCAGAAGATGAAGGAAGCTCTAAGAGCTCAAGAGTTTCTAGAGAGAGAAAGTGAGAGAGAGGGGTTGAGTCTTGTGAAAAAACCACCTTCTTCAGGTTGGGGGAGTCTGCCTTTTATAGGCAAGATGTTGCTTGGGCTCCAAGCTCTCCACGCGCCTCACGCGTCATCAACTCCCTAGGCACATCACGTGGTTTAGTCAGAACGCCTGCAGCCCTGTCGCTGCGGCTGATGTCACTCCTGTCACCTGTCACGACTTTCGCAAAGACGCCACCTAACATGTTGCCTGACACACGCCACCTATCGTCCCATCTGATATGTCAGGCAACCCCTCGGAACCCACCGGTTCGGCAAATTCAGCTCGGCTTCGCCAAAGGTAATTGGTCCAAGAGTGCTCGGCTCGGTTTGGCTGATGAGTCCGCCAAGCCCCTAGCGCGCAAGTCCGCCTAGCGCCCAGCGTATGCCGAGCGAGTAAATGCACCGAGCGCCTAGCGGATGAGTCCGCCTAGCGCCTAGCGCTTGGCGAGTGAGTCCGCCGAGCGGGCGAGTCCGCCTAGCGCCTAGCGTATGCCGAGCGAGTAAATGCACCGAGCGCCTAGCGGATGAGTCCGCCTAGCGCTTGGCGAGTGAGTCCGCCTAGCACCTAGCGTATGCCAAGCGTGTAAGTCCGCCTAGCGCCTGGGGCTAATATGGATGTGGGAAGCATAATTTGGGCCCCTACAATAGCCCCTCAACTCCTTTAGCCATTGCTCGGATGCTGAAGGAGTTGATCATGCCAAGTGGCCGACAACTCGATTATATGACCAGGCAGTCTTGTCGAGCCCCATCAATTGCCGAGCGGATAAGTCCGCCTTGCGCCTAGCGCCTGGCGAGTGAGTCCGCCGAGAGGATGAGTCCGCCTAGCATCAAGGTGCCCTAGCGACCCACCGGTCTAGTGCTAGGGACTTAATGTTCCACCGAACGTGTCAAAGTGCCCTAGCGACCCACCGGCATAGTACTAGGGACTTAATGTTCCATTGACCGTGTCAAAGTGCCCTAGCGACCCACCGGCCTAGTACTAGGGACTTAATGTTCCTTTCAACGTGTCAAAGTGCCCTAGCGACCCACCGGCCTAGTACTAGGGACTTAATGTTCCATTGACCGTGTCAAAGTGCCCTAGCGACCCACCGGCCTAGTACTAGGGACTTAATGTTCCTTTGAACGTGTCAAAGTGCCCTAGCGACCCACCGGCCTAGTACTAGGGACTTGGCTTTAAGTTCCTTTTGAGTGCTGAGCGAGATCTTTAGTGTTGGTCTTCGTGCCTTCTTGTCTAGGGCTTATGTTTGACCCCTAGGAGGGGACTTCCTTCTAGCGGCTGAGTCCGCCTAGCGGATGAGTTCGCCTAGTGCCTAGCGGAGGAGTCCGCCTAGCGCCTAGCGAGTGAGTCCGCCGAGCGGGCGAGTTTGCCTAGCGCCTACCGTATGCCGAGCGAGTGAATGCACCGAGCGCCTAGCGGATGAGTCCGCCTAGCGCCTAGTGCTTGGCGAGTGAGTCCGCCGAGCGGGCGAGTTCGCCTAGCGCCTAGCGTATGCCGAGCGAGTGAATGCACCGAGCGCCTAGCGGATGAGTCCGCCTAGCGCCTAGCGCTTGGCGAGTGAGTCCGCCGAGCGGGCGAGTCCGCCTAGCGCCTAGCGTATGCCGAGCGTGTAAGTCCGCCTAGCGCCTGGGGCTAATATGGATGTGGGAAGCATAATTTGGGCCCCTACAGTGAACTATCTTCAGCCCCTAGGAGGGGACTTCCTTCAACCCCCATAAGGGGGTGTTCGACACCTAGGCGGGAGCGCTGTTCGGCCAACGGCTAGGCAGGAACATTGCTCAACCCCTAGGCGGGAACTCTTCGAAAAGAACCTCTTGTCGCCTTGTCTTGGGAGTGATTGAACTGCCAAAAAGAGAATGACTTCTCCACCTTTTTAGGAGCAAATAGAGGTGGGATGTTCTACGGAAGTATTGAGAGAAAGTGAACCGACCACCACCATGAAGAGAAATTGGGAAAGACATGTCCCCAGCGGAGTCGCCAATTGTGGGGGAGTCGATTCCGGGGTGAACCTTCCGTGAACCTCTTGAGCTTCCTAAAGGCTCCGCCTGGGTCCCTTCGCCTAGCGCTCCATCCGAGCGCTCTTTCCTAGCCGAGGGGCTAGGGTGAACCTTGCCTAGGGCCTTCGCCTAGCGCTCCATCCGAGCGCTCTTTCCTAGCCGAGGGGCTAGGGTGAACCTTGCCTAGGGCCTTCGCCTAGCGCTCCATCCGAGCGCTCTTTCCTAGCCGAAGGGCTAGGGTGAACCTTGCCTAGGGCCTTCGCCTAGCGCTCCATCCGAGCGCTCTTTCCCAGCCGAGGGGCTAGGGTGAACCTTGCCTAGGGCCTTCGCCTGCACACGTAGCAACATCGTTAGCACCTAACCGACCGGGGATTCCGGCCGGGAAGGCACTCCGACGTTCAAGTCAGAAGATGAAGGAAGCTCTAAGAGCTCAAGAGTTTCTAGAGAGAGAAAGTGAGAGAGAGGGGTTGAGTCTTGTGAAAAAACCACCTTCTTCAGGTTGGGGGAGTCTGCCTTTTATAGGCAAGATGTTGCTTGGGCTCCAAGCTCTCCACGCGCCTCACGCGTCATCAACTCCCTAGGCACATCACGTGGTTTAGTCAGAACGCCTGCAGGCCTGTCGCTTCGGCTGATGTCACTCCTGTCACCTGTCACGACTTTCGCAGCACGCCACCTAACATGTTGCCTGACACACGCCACCTATCGTCCCATCTGATATGTCAGGCAACCCCTTGGAACCCACCGGTTCGGCAAATTCAGCTCGGCTTCGCCAAAGGTAATTGGTCCAAGAGTGCTCGGCTCGGTTTGGCTGATGAGTCCGCCAAGCCCCTAGCGCGCAAGTCCGCCTAGCGCCCAGCGTATGCCGAGCGAGTAAATGCACCGAGCGCCTAGCGGATGAGTCCGCCTAGCGCCTAGCGCTTGGCGAGTGAGTCCGCCGAGCGGGCGAGTCCGCCTAGCGCCTAGCGTATGCCGAGCGAGTAAATGCACCGAGCGCCTAGCGGATGAGTCCGCCTAGCGCCTAGCGCTTGGCGAGTGAGTCCGCCGAGCGGGCGAGTCCGCCTAGCACCTAGCGTATGCCGAGCGTGTAAGTCCGCCTAGCGCCTGGGGCTAATATGGATGTGGGAAGCATAATTTGGGCCCCTACAAATTGTTTCCTTAAATCCATAATACCATTAAGCACGGGCAATTGTGCAAACCGTATCCGGAGACCATATAGTGCCAGGTGCAATACAGAAGCCGGGCCCATAGTGAGGTTAATTCGGCCGTCCATCTCAACACCGACGGCTCGGATTTAATTCAAACTTCAAATGATCCAAGCCGTTCATTGTTTGCATTACAATCCGAGTTGTTGAGATGGACGGTCAGATGAGCTCACTAAAACCCTGTAGTGAGCCCTCTCACTATAGGGACCCCAAACCCGGTGCTTACTGGGTTTATTCAATTTGAGTCATTGAAAAGTGATTTTAATCTTTTACCGCCTCCGGACAGATGGGTTTCAATGAGAATTGAATTTTGTTTTAAAAAAATGACTTTTGATATATTAGATTGGAAAATGTTAATGTGTGCCCAATAGGCACACGTTCAGGTTGAAAAAATGTATAAGAATATGTGAAAATGAATTGAAAAGTTTAAAAAGTGTATTGAAGTGTGTGTGTTCACACGTTAGCAAGACCCTTTCAGATTTACTAAAGATATCTCATAGATATAATATTTAAAATTTAGATCATTAATTATGAGATGGACGACTCAGATCATGCACTAATACACCCCGCACAGCAGGTTCCCGGTCCCGGGTAGTGCCGACTTCCCTCACAATTGTTGTCCAACCTAAACTCTTTAGGATCAACAATTAGCTTTAATTTGGTGTAAATAAGTCCGTCGGAAAAGGGTAGACCTTTTTTTTGAAAAAATAAACTAGTAGGGTTATGCTTTTCTTCATAACTCTATCCTTCATTCCCTAAGAGGCTAAGACTCCCTTTTAGAGCCTCACTTAGGGACTGAAACCATAATCTGAATCATTCATCTTAGAGATACAGTAGAACAATATGGATGTTATAAATAAGGTTGATGGGATATCGATAGGTGCATGAACCATCCCGTATGAAAAATACAGTTTAAGTTTAAAATATTCTTGCTGCCCATTTTCTTAAAGTATTCATGCAATTATCGGTATCCAATAGAGGTGGTTTTTTTGCATGGATGTTCTTTCATGCAGTATCTACGAGATTAACGGTGTGAATTATTATTATTGTGGGCTCGGAGTGAGGTGAAAAATAAAGTCTTAATAAATCATGCAAAATTCCGAATGTACCGCCGGAGTACTTCTAATAAATCATGCAGAATTCCCAATTTTAAAAAGGGAAAATGACCCCAAAAAAAAATGGTAGTGGGGGCAAAAAAATACGATTTCATGGTCATGGTTTCAGAAATTACCAATACATGACACGGAGAAAAATATTTACACACATACACGGCATTTTATCACTGCACTACCCAAAATATCCCTGAGTGCATTTTTTTCCCCCAAATCATGCAAAACCCAAAGTGCAATGATTTTGAGATAAGGTGCAATTTTGGTTCATACAAGGTGCATGCCTAATTCAGTTACGGTGCAATGTTTCAAAGCTCTGTCCAAACAGTTTGATTTGACCAAAAAATGGCAAGATAAGTTCACCTAACATAAGTGTAATGATTTTGAGCTAATCGAGAGGAAAAAAAATAGCAATCTTTTCATTTTTAAAACAAAAAATATGATTTAGACATAACAAGGCGAATTCGGTTGTACTCATTTGAGTGCAATAGAGTTCCATACATGGTGCAATATAATTTCAGCCGGAGTGCAATACCTTTTGATTCGAGGCCGGTGCAATACATAGTTTCATAAAAGAAACAATTGTCATTTTTTCCAAAATAAAAAATTAGATTTAGACATCGTACGGGCAACTCAATCTTCCTCATGGGGTGCAATGGTATTCTCAAAGAGCAAAATGTTAATTCACCCAAGGTACAACGTTTTTTAGATTCCAAACCCAGATTTGTGCAATGCTTTTATTGCAAGGTGCAAGGGCTTTTAATTTACAGTGCAATGCTATTGCATGCAAGGTGCAAGAGGGGTTGTTCTGGTTTTGATTTCTGATTTCTTTTCTTTTTGGAGGTAGATCGATCTCCTAGTTTTGATCAAGTGTTATTTTGGTTTCTGGGTTTCAGTAATGGTGGATTCTTTTAGTGAGTGCAATGCTTTTATTGCAAGATTGAAGGATTTTTCATTTACAATGCAATGCTATTGCAAGCAAAGTGCAAGGGTGGGTTATGTGTGTTAGGTCTTCAAAAATCATATGGGTAATTTGGACCTGTAATTTGCTGGCGCCATTATATGCGAAATTATTATTTTTCCTTGCCATGAATATAGTAATTTCCGAAAACCTAACCATGAAATCGGGATTTTTAGTTTTAAAAACCACTGTTTGGTCAATTTCCCTTCAAAAATGTAGTGTGAGCTAAATGTATTTAATTTGTTGGGAAAGGCATTGGGCCCCCCGAGACATGACTGTCCAATTCGAGCCATTTTTAGCCCTTCCAAACCAATTTTAGTAATCGAAACCGTTCATTTTCAGAGTTATGGACATCATTACCACGCGCCAAAAAACAAATTGATTAGATCTCTTTTGATATCTTTTAAGACACGTTTTATTTTGAAAAAATGAGTCTTAAAAACATTGCAACACTGAATCGAAACATTGCACACATCGAAACATTGCACGCGGATATGATCGTAGGTCACGAATGACATCCCCTGAAGCGGTTATAGGCCGTGTCGAACACGTAGATACTTGGAGGGCAAGTCTTGGAGTTGAATATAAAGTACATTGTGCCGCAATCGTTGCCAGAGATGTCACTGTCGAATATGTATGTGAGAGGAAGATGGCAGGGATTGGAAAGGAATTGCTCTTCCATTTTTTACGTACTTTCTTTTTTTCCCTCTGATTTCTCCTTAACCCAAAACGGCTTTAGTTTGCATTTGGGTAAGATTCAATTTTTTTTTTTATTTTTTTGGTAGAGGAGGTGGAGAATTGAGGACCACTTTTTTTTCCAGGGTCAATATCCTTTTTCTTAGGGAAATTTATCGAAATGATCCCTCTAGTTTAACCCCAGTCTCGATTTCGTCCCTCATCTTTCAATTTCACTCTAACAACCCCTGTAGTTTCAATTTTGGTCGAATTTAGTCCAAAAGTTAACTTCTGTTAGCAAACATAACGGAAATCCCAATTTGGGGGTTTTTTGAGAGGTAGAACAGACATTTTGCCCTCCCTCTTGCCCAATAACAAACCCTAACTCCTCCTACCCCTTTTTTACCCTCTGCAAATTTCCAAAAAAAAAATTCATAAAATTCATAAAATTGAATGGAAATTGAACCACCACCAGTCTCACCGGCGCCCCAAAATGTCGTCCAAACCCGACGCCGAAATATGCATCACTCCCACTGAAAGAAACCCAAAGGAAAATGGGCAAAATCACAAAATCATCAAATCAAAAAAACTTAATCTTACATCAAAATCATAACCGAAAAAGCTCCAATATGCATCACTCCCACTGAAAGAAACCCCGCAATTGGCAATCACGATGATGACGATGTGCTCCTTCATGATAAACAAGCCCAAGTTCATGCTGAAGGGACCACTAGGGCAACTTCCTCAACTGGGCACCTGTCGTGGTCCGCCATGTGCCCATTGGGTTTCTCGGCGTCGGGTTTGGACGCCATTTTTGGGTGCCGGTGAGAGTGGTGGTGGTTCAATTTTCTTTCAATTTTATGATTTTTTTTTTTTTGGAGATTTGCAGAGGGTCAAAAAGGGGTAGGAGGAGTTAGGGTTTGTTATTGGGCAAGAGGGAGGGCAAAATGTCTGTTCTACCCCTCAAAAAACGGCCAAATTGGGATTTCCGTTAAGTTTGGTAACGGAAGTTAATTTTTGGACTCAATTCGACCAAAATTGAAACTACAGGGGTTGTTAGAGTGAAATTGAAAGGTGGGGGACGAAATCGAGACTAGGGTTAAACTAGAGGGATCATTTCGATAAATTTCCCTTTTTCTTACGGCTATATCCTTTTCTTACGGCTTCTTGCAAGTTGCAACATTAATTAACAATGCACACCCCTTATTTGGGTGTGTATCATATACACCCCAACAAAAGTTACGATTTTTTAATAAAAGTTTTGAGACACACCAAAATGTCACGAATCATACAAAATGTTACAAATCATAGAAAATGTTACAAATCATATTACTGAAAAGTTACGAAAAATTAATAAATATTATGATTGCCAATGAGGTGACATAATATGGACCATACAATAGGTGCATATGGTACACACCTTTGATGGGTGTATATTGTAGCCATTTCCTTACTCAATGAGAATACTGGCCATAAATATTACGTCAATAAATCAGTCAACCACAAAGAAGATCAAGATTTGTTAATAGAGAACATTATTTCTACCGCCGGCGGAAACAAATGTTTTCTCCAAATCAATCACAACGGTCTGTGTGATTGTGTAGTCAACGTGATTGTGCAGCACACAATCACACGGACCGCTGTGATTGATTTGGACGAAACATTTGTTTCCACCGCCGGCGGAAATAACTTGTTCTCTTGTTAATATTGCATTCATCAAATTCTTCACAGCTCCCCATCCTCACTCCCCTCTATCTCTCTCTCCAGTAGATAGTGTACCTTATTATATTACTTTCTCCCTCTCAAATATTGACTTTTACGTTGCTCCTAAATTCTAGGTAAGAATTTTCTACCAATTTTTTTTTTTTTTTTGGTTTTAGTTTCCTCCAATCTCTTAAGTAAGTTTTTTTAGTTTCCTCCAATCTCTTAAGTAAGTTTTTTTAGTTTCCTCCAATCTCTTAAGTAAGTTTTTATTTATTTATTTATTTGGATAGTAAATAAAAAGAAACATGCCTAAACAAGCTTGCTCAATCTTCTAAAAAACCATAGCCAAAAAAGAGTGGGTAGAGAGTAATGATACGATTAGATTGTAAAGTCACTTGCAATCACAGAAGTCATACAATAATCTCACCAATTGGTTAAAACGGCTTCATATGAATGTGCGCCATTAGCGACTTAGCGTGGGAGTGGCCTGAATGATCAAAGAATGGCCAAAACACATATGCATGAATAGAAAATATTCATGCTTCACTAATTAAGCCAAATGCACAACTCTAAGTATTTCCACGTACAATGGAATTGGTCCTGCAAGTCCTATGAATGGAAAAAAAAAAAAAAAAATTCTTAAAATTCTTGCACGTGTGAAGAAAATCCTTTATCAATTTGAAGTGATCAACCATTTTAGGTCGCATGTATAAAATTGAATAGTGGCTAGCACATATACACAATCACATCTCTTCTTTAGAACTTGTAAGTAGCAATACTAAAATAGATGTGGTTTGGGCTCTTGCTAGGCACAATTTTGCATCCACCACTGACAAGAAGATGGGGCTGGACGTAGGGGTTGAGTTTTAGGATACGTATCTGAAGCTGCAAAAGATTTTAAATGGTTATTGGGCTGCTGGGTTTAGGGTGTAGGCACTGGTTGTGTTTTGGGTAAAGTACTTGGCTGGTGGTTTTTTTTATAATGTAGGACAACGAAAGGAAAGAAAAGAGAAGAGAGGGCAATAATTTCAAACAACTCACAAACTTTACTAATCAAAATTTGATGATTATAATATTAATCAACCTATTCAGAGGTTAACAACCTAAATCAAAGACAAACTCAAAATAGCAACAAAATAATCAAATTCTAAATCATATCTCACCATAAAAACAAAGAACTTAAGAAACAAGCACCACTATTGGACCAAAAAGATAAATTCTCACATGACTTGACCCGGGCTTCCAAAGAGGATTATTTCGCTCCAGCCAATTAAAGTTTGCACCGAAATTTATGCAATGTGTCCTCAATCTCTTCGTCACCCAATTCTTTAGCGCCGCCCTTCTTGGGAATATTATCAGAAAATGAAGCCAGCAGCTCTGCACTAGAACATCCCAAATTTTTGTTGCAGAATTCTGCAAAAGCCTCTTCCAGGGCCTAAAGAACCAAAAGGTGGAATTTAGGAGGGGGAAAAGAGAAAAAGGACCAGAAAAACAATTCTTCGACACAAACCTTTTGAAAGAGAGCGTGGTTATCAAAACAGTCATTCACATATGCCATGTACTTGTCATGTAGCTCAATAACTTTTCTCACACAACCCTGAATAAGAGAGAATCACATCAGTTTGACAGTTTCTATACTTTCTAATGGCGATTACATTGGATACTAAACGATCATCATGTTGAAGAATTACCGGTTCCAGTGAGCCAACTGCACTCTCTGCCTGTAGAGCAATAGTTGTTAGCACTTGAAAATACAACTGATAACAACGGACAAGCCCTTAACAATGTAAGGGTAATGTTGCATTATTCACTAACTACTAATTACATCTACCATTCTTTTGTTTCACCTTACTCAACCTTTCTTTTCTTTTGGGTGGATTTGGGGGAGGGGACAAGAAAGATTTCATCCCCCGGCAATCAAATGGTTCACAGAAATACAATTAAACCACCATGCGTAAGGTTGACGAAATGAACCGAAAAGCCAACAAAAAAAGCTGAAGTAACATGTAAACTGTTGGTATTTTTTTTTGGGGTCTTCCTTCGACAAGGACATGGTATAAGAGTTAATCATAGAAATAGGACACAAACTAATTTCTTAATGCCAAGAGGAAAAATTACCAACACATTCCAAAAATGCCTCCACTAGCCCATGAAAGTGCCTAAACCCCCAAACCTAATGAAAGTGCCTAAACCCCTAATCCTAATGAAAGTGCCTAAACCTAAACCGTAAGGTACCCTAAGAAAGTGCCTAAAACCCTAGGGTACCCTATGAAAGTGCCTAAACCACTAAAACCCTATAATTGGAAAGTGCACCCTAAGTGCCTAAACCAAAAATGTCTAAACCCACTATAACCTACTCCAAAGAGTCTAACCCCCTAAAATTGAACCCTAAAATTGAACTCAATCCCAAAATTTAAGAGACAATTAATTTTGTCCCACCTAGAACCCAGGCATGAGAGAGAGAGAGAGAGTGAGTGAGTGTCGGGTCAGTAGGAAAAAGGAAAAGTGAAGCCGTGATCACTTGTCACTTTCAATGGACAACTGCTAGTCGGTCAACGGCAGAGGTAAAAAGTGACGCTATACCAAGTTTTCGATTTGTAATTTTTTTTTATCATTAAGGGTATTTTTGTCTAGTATTGTCCTTGAACCCTCAAAAATTTCACATCAATGTATTGGAAGCTTTAAAATAAATTAGGTTGGACTAAACACCATTTAAAGCCCCAAACTTATCCTTTTCACCAATTGTCTGTTTTTTTTTTTTGCCCGTGAAAATATAAAATAAACAAATGTGGACCCATATTATGAAATGGATTGGTGGCTGTGTGAAATTCTTGGGCAGTGGATGGCTTTATGGTTTTGGCGGCTTGGTGTGTACGTTGGGCTTGGAAGAGGAGTATAATGCTTTGATTGGATTTCGTGGACTGGAATCTTCCCATTTTGATTGATTGTTCGGTTCCCTCTCCCATGTGTACTATTTATACTCCTACTGCTTGTAAGTGTTTAGTTAGAGGAGCAAGAGAGAGACACGGTGAAGGAGAGAAAAAGGAGACGTGTGCCGTGTGGGTGAGAGGGCAGCCCCTTCGGATAGAGGTGTATGGTATGGGTGAGTGAAAGACATTGTGTAGAGCCATGGTGTATGGTGTTAGGAGCTCGAGGGTGGTTTTTCATCTCACATTGTAATCTCTCTCTCTCTCTCTCTCTCTCTCTCTCTCTCTCTCTCTCTCTCTCTCTCTCTCTCTCTCTCTCTCTCTCTCTCTCTCTCTCTCTCTCTCTCTCGTGTAGTAGGCATTGAGACCGAACCACGTAAATTTCTTTGTGTTTGGTTGTGTGCTTGCATGCTCGGTTCTTTGTGCTTCTTGTTTATTTTCACAGACAATTGTCCAAAATGACAAGTTTGAGGCTTTAAAGGATGTTTAGCCCAGCTTAACTTATTTTGAGGTCTCCAATACATTGATGGGAAATTTTTGAGGGCTCAAGGACAACATTAAACAAAAATACCCTTAATGAACTCTTTCCGCGCGTCCTTTATGCACTGCTATAAAAAAAAAATGGGCCCAACACTTGCCCAGGAGCACAGCCCCCATCTGACCCGTCTCTCTCTCTCTCTCTCTCTCTCTCTCTCTCTCTCTCTCTCTCTCTCACACACACACACATTAACGTCACTTCCAATTCTCTCTCTCCTTTCTTTCCTCTCTCATTAACGTCACTTTCAATTCTCTCTCATATCTTTCCTATCTCATTGCGTGTAAATTGTAATAAAGGCAAATTACACTGACCTCCCCTGACGTTTCTAAAAAATACACTGACCCCCCTCAGGTTCTGAAAATTACAGCCACCTCCCTTGCTTTACAAACTAATTTATAATTACCCCCTTACCGTTAAAATTACACTAACGGCGTTAACTTTGAGAACCAAAAGACCCTTATATCCTCCTCACAAGTAGTTTAAAGTGCAATTAACGCTAATAATTGAAATTAACATAAACTTTTTGTAGTATTAACATATGAAAAGTATAAAAGATAAATTTACTTTTCTAATGCAAAATAAAATAACTAATAGAAAATTTTAAACTTCTTGGACTTTTTTTTCAATAACCAATACATCTTTTATATATAGTCAAAATATTTATTTTTGAATGTCTCTCGTCAATAAAAATCTAAGAATAATAAAATTTGCAGGAAAATCAAAAAAGAGTAAGTGACAATCAAATCAAAAATATTAGTTTTTCTTCTTAATTTTTTGGTAGTTTGTTTTATCGAAAGTATCCAAAAATTAAAAAGGAAAAAAAGAATCTTGATTTCTCCATCTTTAGACAAAGTTTAATGTTTATTTGTTTTTTCCAAAAAAAGAGTAATCATAAAATTACATTAAAAATAAATTAATTTTGGTAAAGAGAATTCATGTTGGATTTTTCAACAAATTTTATTATTTTTTGATTTGTATAAACAATAGAAATCCAAAAAATAAATATTTGATTGTATATAAGAAAATGTATAAATAATAAAAAAGTCTTAAAACTTTTTATAATTTTCTATTGGTTATTTTATTTAGCATTCAAAAAATAAATCTATCTTCTATACTTTTAATATGTTAATACTAAAAAATGTGTTAATTTAAAGTGTGAAAGGTTAATTGCAACTTAAACTACTTGCGAAGAGGGTATAATGATCTTTTTGTTCTCAAACTTAACCTCGTTAGCCTAATTTTGACGGCCAGGGGGTTTATGTATATATAGTTTGTAAAGCAGGGGAGGTGGCTGTAATTTTCAGAACCTGAGAGTGGTCAGTGTATTAGTCAGATACTTCAGGGGAGGTCAGTGTAATTTTCCCTTGTAATAATTGTTGGGTGGGACAAATTGATTTCTCTCTCTTCAATTTTGGAGGTTGATTCAATTTTGGAGTTCAATTTTAATAATTGTAATAATTGTTGGGTGGGACAAGGATTGGGTAAATCAACTTCTTCGTCCTATTTTGGTCTAACATGGAGTCACAATTATGGCGCCTAAGTGACATGCAGGTCGCTAGAAGCCAGCTCAAAGATCATAAGGTTCATGTCGATTAAACTAACTAACAAAGATTATGCCTAGTTACGAGACCAAGAGGCCATGAGTTTTATGACCTCACTAAAACAATAACATCTGATCTAATTTGTGATTGCCCATGACCCACCTGGATGCAACGGAGTTCTGTGATATAAGAGAACAAATCATACCCTAACTTGCACAAGGCCTTTTAAAGCCGTGCGGGCATCAAAGCTCATTGGAACTTCGCAGTTAAGCACGATTGCCTTGGGAGCAATCCTGGGATGGGTGACCCTATTGGGAAGTCCTTGGAGCTTTGGGCAGTCAAAGTGAACAATATTGTGCAAGGTGCTAGCGGGTCGTTACATAATCATCTCGAAATATCCAGCTCCTTCAACTCCTCTAGCTTGCTAGTTCTTTGGAGTTGGTCCTCAATCTTGATGGTACCACAAGGTATGAGAATAAGTTGTCACTTCAAAAATTCCTAGGTCCTATTCTCCCTAGTACAGGGTAAGTCATGTACGACAAGGTATGAGAATAAGTTGTCATGTACGACATTGTATCTTACAGAAAATTTTAGTTCATATGGCGAGACTTGAGAAAAGGACGTCTTAATGGCCGGAATACATAATACTGACCTTGTTACATGCCGCATCTTCAGCCTGTTGGACCAACGCCGTAACTTCAGCAGTGAAATGCTGCAACAGGAATCCCACGCAAAGTGTCATAAAAAAGATAAAGGTAATGTCCTGGGGCTCCTTTTGATCAAAAAATAATGGCAAAAAGGAAATTAAAAGGGGAGAGAAAAAACAACAGCATACCTGCTTAAATATATTAGCAAGTTTTTCCAATGTTTTAGGAATGTTATGGCATAGCCTATACATCGTAGAGAGGTCCTCCACCTAAGAAGAGGAAACAAACTGGACATGTCACTAGCCTTATATGGCTTTATTCAAAGCATTTCTTTTGTAACTTTTATAAACATTAAACAACGAAATAATGCTACTCAAAATAGTACCCCTTGTTATCTCTAAGAAAATTTTGCACTTTCTGCAAAGAAGAAGATCTTCAATCAACCATTACCAAATTTTAAAAACTCACCCGAACTCAAAGGAGGAAAGAGACGAGGGTGGGAGTGGAAGTGTTGACTACGAGATTCATTACAAATACTTTCCATAACTAAATATTTGTAACTGTTCAAGTTTCCTTTGATTAAAGGCAAACTAAGTTAATACCAAGTCTTAACATGTTGGGATTTATCAAAATAAATTGGAATTTATTGCAAAACATAACCATATGCAAGCTTAACCACAATCAAATGTACCAAAGAACCTGTATTATCTCTATCTTCAGTAATCAGCACAAAATACATATGTATTGTGTGAACAAAATCCACACCCACATGAAGGCATAGAAGGATCAGTATGGGATGAACAACATCTTCCATATAGCAATGAATGCAAATTTATAAATCTAACCTTCACCGGTGACTTTCTATCTCTCTTCTTTTCCAAGCATTGTTCATCTCTCCCGTTTTCCAAGCATTGTTCAGCCTATTGTTTCCAAATGGGTATCAGATTCCATCCATGTTTATCATAAATTGCATATTGAGAAAGATCTTTTTTACCTTCAACATATAATTGGGACAAGAATCTTCAAAAATCCAATTTAATGCTTTCCAAGAATAACAAGAAGCGGAATCCTTAAGCAAGTCGTCCTCTTCAAAGTCCTTTTCATAATCCACAATTCGTCCCGATCTGATTTCAACAAATAAAACCAGAACATTCTTCATTAAAGCACGGTCAATTTGTCCCCCCTCGCGTTCTTGGTCAATCTGGTCCAGAAGCATTTGAAAACCTCAATTGCGTAATATGGAAAGAACAATACTTTCTAGAAGCAATAAACTTACGAGTGCGATGACAGCTGCTCGGACTTTACCCTTCAACTCCTCGTAAACCTGAAATTCAAAATGATTGCCATTTATGCCAAGATTGACACTAGAGTACTACCAGAAAAGCAGCACTACAATGGCTTCAACAGAATGTAGCCACTGTAGTTGTAGATTTACAAATCACACCAACAATATCTACTCATAACAAACCTGGTCGCGGAAGCAAGTGAGCCCAACTTCATTGAGAGCAGGAAGCGACCTCCTCACAATAAAGTAGCGATCGAGATAATGGAAAAAACGTGAAAGACACCTGATCATGACTTTATGATTTGCCCATCTTTTCACGAGCTCCCTCAACATAAACTCGTCATGCTTCTCCCTCAAGGATGGTAACACCTAACAAAGAAAACAAAGTGCACACAAGTTTGGATAACAAATGAAATACGCTAAAAAGGACAAAGGTGGAAACGAACACATGAGCAAAATTTGAAACAATTCACAGATTTCCTCACCGATAAACTGATGTATTCTTCGAAAAGCTCTTTATATAACTGGTATAGCTTTGGAGAACAATCAAAAGCGGGCTTTTGGCTGCACATGTTGTATATAGTACTGCAATAGAAGTTTAGGAGAAACAACCCAAAGCAGGCAATGAATACATAATTTATTTCCATCTCTAATTCTTTTTTTGTTAGTCCATTCATTCTGTCATATGTAATCTCTCTTTCCCTTTTCCTTGGTAAAAGTAATACAACGTAAAAAATGTTAACTTAATGATAGGGGATACGTGTACAGCTCTATATACTCTCCGGGGCTGAATTCTGGTTCGGGTAGTCCTTCTATAATTCTCTTCAACTTTGTGAAGCCATTTTGTATGAAATCCCGTCCTTCCTCGAACTCAATAGGCTTGCGTTGAATCATCATCGTATTAACACCAATTACTCAAACTATCTGTCAAATAAAAAAACCAGATCATCAAAATCCCATCAAGCCATGAGCAAGATCTATAAGCAAGAACATCATAAGAGGGCCTTCCATAATATGCCAAGCAACTACACATTTTATTTTTCTATATCTAATGGATGTATATCTAATGGTATATTCCGGTTTGCATTAAACACCATTACGAATTACAGATTGAAGTGCACTTTCCGACACTTCGAACAACTACACATTTTATTTTCTTACACTATCTGTCAAATAGAAAAAAGTTGATCATCAAAATCCCATCAAACCATGTGCAAGATCTATGAGCAAGAACATGATAAGATGGCCTTCCGTAACATGTCCGAACAACTACACATTTTATTTTCTTTATCCCTTACATCATCTTCCTGGCAAGTGGGAAATGAAGAAAAGAGCACATATGAATGTATATCTGATTCTTCACCAAGCTGTGTCTACCCCTGTTACCACAATTAGCCAACGCCACAGCGAATTACAGATAGAAGTGCACTTTCCGAAACTTGGTACACTAAAGTTCCAAAAGTGAATCCAGCAAACCAAAGGGGTCACAATATTTTTCCTATCTATTTCCTCACCTTTTTCTGTAGCATAACAACATGAAATCTAACCAACCGAAAAATGGAGCATCAATAGGACAACTGTCAAAGAAAATCCCTCTAAATGCTCCTAGAAATGTATTGCACGCCAAGAATTCCAAAAGCTACATTCTACTTATTGGAATTTTATCTCTTAAACATAAGTACAGAATCTATAAAAGTTTACTCCTATCCTACTGCAATATAGGATATATCTCGTTTCTGTTACTCGTACTGGATAGATCCGTATACCAAGTAACTTGGGTCCACCTTCAATGACATATTGCAAGCACAAATACAATTGCCACCAATATAGAACGACAAATAAAGCTTGTTTCGTCATTTGAGCAGAGGGAAAGAGGATAATTCCACTTAAATGCCAACTTCTCTTTGAGCGTCAAAACTCAAAACTCAAACTGACAATGTCAAAAACAGAAAAATTACAAATTCCCATATCAACTTATTTTCGGGTAGAAAACTTTGATACATACTTATACCCGCATGAGTCTAAAGTTATACGAGTCCAATAGGAGAAACCGTCAACCAAAAATTAATTACTAGAAAATACTAAAGTGAAGTCGTAACGAAATTCCACAAGGAAGACAGAGAATATTAACTTAGCCCGCCAAAAAAAAGAAAAAAAAAGACCTACAGAACTTCACTCTCCAAAAGACAAAAAGATAATTGATCTCATTAAGCTTTCACATATCTTTCTCTATTCTGAAATTCAATATATTGAGACATCTTGTGCCATCTCCTTGACTGACTCTTTTTTGAACTTTTTGCAGTATTTTTTAAATTTTTCTTAACTCTCTGTTTATCTTCTCGTCGAATTTTTTGGATTAACTATTCGTCACAAAAAGACGAATAAGAAAAGTATAAAAATATGACCTATATTGAAAAAGTTCATAAAAGACTACACTTTAGATTACAAAAAAAAAAAATATGGTTGTTTGGTACTACTTTTTTCGTCTTTAGTGAAGACTTTTTTCTTTTGGTCATAATTTTTTACCTTTTAGACTGCTCTCGCCGAGACTGATGATTAATCCAAAGAATATCATGCAAATCTAACCAAAATTCAAAAAAGACGAATAAAACACACAAAAACGTAGCAGAAAAAGCAAGTCAAAGGAGAATGTAGTTTGTTCTTATATTGTTAGAAGACAATGGTCAAAGGATTAATAACTGGTAAAAGAATAGCGGATAACAACATGGAGACTGGCGTAGTGGTAGATGCCAGGGACTTATGAGTTTGCTTCATCATAAGATCTCAGGTTTTATATCAATTCCTTTGAGGTCAGTCTATATGGGCATGTGCTCCAGCTTTGATTAGGGCCCTGCCATTGGTCCCCTAAGATTAGTCGAGTTTCGCTTAAGTGTTGTGAAAGTTTAATGTAATCGAAAGCACACGAACAGTATCGAAGTATAGTTATGCAAGAGCAAAGTCAAACACACAAGGACTCTTGCGATTTTTTATAGGACAAGTACTTGACTTTAATTGATTAAACCCTAACCCAATCAACAAAGTTGGAAACATGATGATACCAATCGAATCCTTATCCGACATTCATGCATATCACGTTAATGAGCCAAGAAATAGGAAATATGAACACACGTTGGAAACATCATAAGCATAATATAAATCAATAAACTGTACAGAGATTTATCCTCAACCCTAGTTTAAAAGTTTAGCCACTAATGGAATTGAAATATATAATGACACAATAATAAAACTTCCTCGAGTAAATTAAACAAAGCTTACAAAAGATAAAACGAATTTTGCCCAAAGCCTTTTCCTTCTTGCTTGTCTTTTCGTTCTGTTCCAGCCCCCTCAAAAACCCTACTGGCCACCCTTTTATAGATTCCGACTTCCGAGTATTGCCTTTTAAAGAGGGAGAGTTTTGCTACCATAAATCTCTAATTTTATGGCCCTCGAATCTACTCTAGTATTTGTTTCCTTGAACCAACGCTTGTGCCTCAGCAATTCTAGTCAACGACAATGTTGTATTGGCGGGCCACCCCATAATACCATTATGCACGTGCAATCCAAGCAATGCCTCCCATTTTGAGTTGAATTTGATATGGTAAATACATTTTCACAACTACATCGGATGGAGTCATGTGGCACTATGTCAAACACCTTATCTGCACTGAGGCCTCCAAATTTGACGATTTAGTGCGGATGCAATACATGGTTTATTCAATTTGAGTGATTCAAAAGTGATTTCAATGTTTTAGATTTACTAAACGCAGCCCCTTTTAAGTCAGAGATTCCTTACTTTTTCCACGGTACGGACCTATTATTTTCTGATCAAATTTTGGTGATCCAAACCGGTCAATTTGTTTAAAATATGTTTTTAAGAGTCTCTGAGGAATCACGAAAAAAAAATGACCAAGAAGGGTTAGATACGAGTAGTTTTCATAAAATCGTATATATACACTTTTATGAAAAACTATTCGGATGAAATCTTTCCCCATTTTTTTCTTTTTTTCTTAGCAAGGACCTTCAAAAACATGTTTTAAAACATTGAACTATTCGGATCATCAAAATATGGCTGAACTATGAGGTCCACACCGTAGCAAAGTAAGGAATCTCTTATTAAAGCTTGGTGTTACTAAAGATATCTCATAGATACTATTAAAAATTTGGAGTATAATATTAAAAGTTTGGATCATTAATTATGGGATGGACGATTGGATCGTGCACTACAATCCTTGTAATGCACCCCGCACTATAGCTCCCGGCCCGGATAGTGCTGACTTCCCTCGCAATTGTTGTCCAATCTAAACTATTTA
Organism: Vaccinium myrtillus; assembly: GCA_016920895.1. Taxonomy (NCBI): domain Eukaryota; kingdom Viridiplantae; phylum Streptophyta; class Magnoliopsida; order Ericales; family Ericaceae; genus Vaccinium; species Vaccinium myrtillus. The sequence goes on along the minus strand of JADGMU010000480.1, from coordinate 42,537 downwards.
GGATCAACAATTAGCTCTAATATGGTGTAATTTAGCCCGCCGGAAAAAGTTAAAGACCTTCTTTTTGAAAAAATAAACTAGCAGGGTTATGCTTTTCTTCATAACTCTATCATTCATCCCCCAAGAGGCCAAGACTCTTTTAGAATAGAGCCTCAATGTAGGACCTGAAACAATAATTTGAACTGCTCATCTTGTAGAGATACAGGAGAGCAATATACATATTATAAATAAGGTTGATGGGATATCAATTGGTATGTGAACCATTCCATACAAAAAAATACAGTTTAATGAGTTTTTCAAATGATTTTAGCAACCCAGTTGCTAAAATCAACCGTGATTTTAGCAAATGAGTTCACCAGGTGCTAAAATCATGGTTGATTTTAGCTTAAATCAACCATGATTTTAGCACTTTGTGAACTCATTTGCTAAAATCAAACGGAAAACTCAGCCTAATAAGTTTAAAATATTCTTGCTGCCCATTTTCTTGAAGTATTCACGCAATCATTGGTATCCGATAGAGGTGGTTTTTTGCATGGATGTTCTTTCATGCAGTATCTACAAGATTAACAGTGTGGATTATTAACGTGGGCTCGGAGTGAGGTGAAAAATAGAGTCTAAGAGGTGCGAAGGATAAAGGTATGGAGAGGAGTTTAACCCAAAGTACCACCAAAGTAATTCTAAAGGATCATGTCGAATTTCCAATTTTTAAAAATGTAGTACCGGCTAAGGCCCAGTTTTGCAAAAATCATGATATTTCAAATCAAAAAATGAAGTGGTTCCGTGTATCGTTTTTCGATTTTTTTCGTTCCAAATTAAATTACTCCTCTTATACTTTAATTTGGTGCAAAAAAAATCGAAAAACGATACACGGAACTACTTCATTTTTTGATTTGAAATATCATGATTTTAGCAACTGGGTGCTAAAATCTTTTGAAAAACTGGGCCTAAATGTCTTTAATTTGTTGCGAAAGGCATTGGGTCCCTCAAAAGAGACATGACTGTCCAATTCGAGCCATTTTTTGCCCTTCCCGAGCCAATTTTTGATGATCGAAATCGTTCATTTTCAGACTTCATGGACAGCATCAGTACATGCCAAAAACCACATCGGTTAGATCTTTTTTTATATGTTTTTAGAACACGTTTATTTTGGTAAATGAGTCTTTAAAATATTGCAACACTGAATCGAAACATTGCACGTGGATGTGATCGTCCCTCTTAGTATGTCACGAATGGCATCAGCCGAAGCGGTTACAGAGTGTGCCGAACGCGTGGATACTTGGAGTTCAAGTCTTGGAGTTCTATGTAAAGTACAAGGATAAACCACAACAGATATGTCACAACTTTCTATTGATAGGAGTGCATTCTCAGTCAACTTCGACTGGTTAGGCACTAACGATGGGTGCCCCTTGTGCAACTCAAGCAGAGGAATGTTAAGCCCTAATCACAACCCCACACGGAGGAAGGGATTTGTTTCTCCATCCTCCACAAACTTTTCCACTGCTCAATGCTTGCCAGATTTTATTACTGTAAGCGTAAACAATCACATACACAATGTAGAATATGAAACAGTAAAGAGATCAACACATGAATTTACGTGGTTCTTCAAAACCGGGTATCTCCATGGGAGCACGAGCGAGAATATATTATTTGATATGTCATCCAAGGTTTTACGAACCTACATGGCCGACCCAAGGGTTTTGAGTACCCTAGGTCTAACCTAAAACATGTGCCCTTAATAGTACAATGCTTAAATAATTATATAATGTAAAAGTGTTCATTTAATAATATTATTTTGCTGAAATTCGGTAGGAAGTAGGAAATATACTGTATATATTCATTTTTAGGAACATAATTTGCACTACAAGTTTACAACTTTAGTGGTAAATAATTTCCCTCACTGCTATACATGATACACACATGAGTCACATATTTTCTCTCATTTCATAAACAAGTCAAGCTTGAGCCACATATTTTTTGTCTCAATTCATAAACAAACCTGAGCCACAATTTTATCTCATTTCACAAACAAGCCAAGCCCAAGTCACAAGAAACTCGACTCATATAATCTCCCAAGTCGATATAGATATGAATATATATTTTTACAGGTTAATAGACTTACAAGAGCCATATGGCATCACTTACATATTGAATTGCAAATGAAAATGGAAGAGCTGGCCAAGCCTAAATCGCAAGAAACTCGACTCATATAATCTCGCGAGTCAATATAGATATGAATGTATATTTTTGACAGATTAATAGACTTACAAGGGTGTAAAGCCATATGGCATCACTTCGCATGTTGAATAGCAAATGAAAATGGAAGCGCTAGCATATTTTCTTTTTTGTCGTTCGTCATTCCTAATCTATTACATGAGGGAGGGGGAGTGGGATTCTATCCCGGGATGCAGTGTGGGACATCTAAGAGCTCTACCGCATGAGCTAGCCACCACTTGCAAAGCGCTGGCACATTAAAGAGGGGTGGAATGCTGCCTTTTAGACTTCATCTTTCGGTGTGGGACAAGCCAGACAACACTTATAGAGTAGTGAATACTTAAATTGGTTTCTTTGGACCATACCTAAACCGTCATTAATATAGATGGGTGAAAATATTTTGCCTTTTATAATGGATCTCTCTTTTTTCAGCAATGTTTATTTTGTTCAAGTATCTTTATCAAATCTCGAGCTGGTTGGCAGATAGTTTGGTCAAATCTTTAAATAAAATCAACTTTGTTTCAATTTATAATGATTTGTTCAAAGCTTAATTCATTGGTTAATGAATGGAATCAACTGAATAACCTTCATTTCATTTGTTGTCGGCTCCATACCCAGGACATCTTAGGATATCTTTCGATGTGGCACATTATTGGTTTTGCTTTGTGCTTGCTTCCTTTGGTAGTCCCACATGAGTACTTGTGAAACTCACCACTAGAGAATCCCTATAAATAAAGAAGCCTGCTCTAGAAGCCCAATTGAAAAGGAGAGTTCAGAACTCTAACTGATCTTGGGCTCCTTGGGTTTCTTGGCTTTAATTTTAATTAAAAAAAGACTTCTACCCAAGCATAGTCCCAAAATTTTGGGGAGTGTCCCTAATTTTTTAAGGTTTTAGAGTGCCCTAGGCCCAGGCCTCTTGGGCCTTGGGCTTCGGCTGGCCCTACCCGCCTACTATATTCCAATTCTAATTTCACCGCTCCGCATCTGACCTTGTCTAGAACTTCTCCGTAGTTTTCTATATGAGCCATAAGTTCTAACAATTACTATTCTCATACAAAATTCTGAGACCACGCCCACATATACAAGCGCTTACACACTGAAATTGTGGGTGGACACCAACACACTTCACTTTCGAATGAGTACGTGTGGTGCAATAATAGAAAAGTTGATTCTCAAACGTAAATATCTACTTATACAATATACAAAAATATATATAGATACAAAAATATGTAATGATTCCATAAATAGGTGGCTAAATTTATAGGGTGAGCTATTGAGCAATAGGACTGTGCCAATTTAATGACTTCATTAGATTTTTAACTCAGTAGCTAAAATTTTAGCTATTCCCACTAACAAGTGGTTTATAGGCTCCATTGCGGAGGATAAAGGTATGGAGAGGGGTTAAAGGTATGGAGAGGGGTTTAACTCGACGTACCACCAAAGTAATTCTAATAGATCATGTAGAATTATTCAGCTAAATGTCTTTAATTTGTTGGGAAAGGCATTGGGTCCCTCAAAAGAGACATGACATGCAGTCCAATTCGAGCCCTTTTTAGCCCTTCCCAAGCCAATTTTGATGATCGAAATAGTTCATTTCCAGACCTTATGGACAACATCAGCACACGCCAAAGAACACCTTGATTAGATCTCTTTTGGTATGTTTTAGAACACGCATATTTTGAAAAAAGAAAATGTTAAAATCAACTCATTTGGACAGTTATTAAGGCTTAAAAAGTATTGAAAATGTGAAAAGTATATGAAAGTGTGTGAAAGCGTATATAACCAAACTTAACCAAACCGAGCTTTATGTTCCAATCAAATTGGAGTCGGTTACATGAATTTTTTTTTTCCTCCATTGAGCTCTGTTAACTGCTGCTTACTGGATGGTGTATTTTCTTAGGCTGACAATAGAAAGACCATATGAAAAATGAGTCTAAAAAACATTGGAACTCTGAATTGAAACATTGCACGCGGATATAACCGTCCCGCTCAGTACGACACAAATGACAGACACTCGACAAAATGGTTATAGGTCATTTCGAACACATGGATACTTGAGGGCAAGTCTTGGAATTCTATACAAAGTACAGGAAAATCTCCATCCTCGAAAATATTATCATCTCCATCCTCTATGACCCAATTATCATCTTCAAAATATCCCAGACACCTTAGTGTTGCAGTTTGGTAGAGGTTTGAAATTCCCTAAAAGAAACATGTATTGCTCAGGCGTTCAAAGTAATAAAGTTGAACCCCTATTCTCACCCTGAGTTCAGGGCCAGCCCTAGGCCCATGAAACCCGGGCCTAGGTAGGTCATCCCAAAAATCCAAAGAATGATTGGTTTTGGTCTTGGGTGTCTGAACAATTCAGAGGTTCTGAGACCACCGAACCAATTCAGATGTCCCGAGCTCAATCGAATAAGATGATTCATTTTCTAGTGTCAAATGAGGCAAACTCAATCGACAAAAAACCAGAAAGCTTAAGAAACTGCCACATATCGAACTCCTGGAATCTTTTGTTGTTTCTCTTTTCGAGAAGCAAAATGCAATATTAACAATTCCTCCTAATACCGGGAAAAAAAGGGTCACACATGAACTGCACAGAACTAACTACAACATTGAAGAGGACACCAACCAAAAGAAGTGGGGTAGGAAATTACCCTTTTTTCTTAACTGCCGCGTATAACCAAAGAAGGCAGCTAGCCAATGGAAGAAATGGAAATTTGTAATACACGTTCCATATATGTTCAGTCACTAGCTTTTTGACATTAACCCCAGCTGTAGGTCCGTTGTAGACCAATGTGTGGAACTAGGCCAAATAACGGAATAAGTTCGGGTTTTCTTTGTCCCTTTCCAAATAGTCGCGAGTTATCAAATCTTCAATCCGCTTCTTGATTGCTTTGAAATCAGGCTGCACAGAACAATTGATAGCCCATCAGGTCCTTAACTACAAAAATGGTGACCATATTTAAATTACATGCCCTCACAGACAAAGTCAATCAACAAGACATAAGCCCCTTTTCCCAATAGTTAACCCACAAAAACAAATTTACAACTTGTACAAGACCTATATGGCTAGTACAGCGAAGTAGTTGTAAAAACATCTTGTTGATAAAAGTGATTTGATGATTAACCACTTGTTTCTTCCTATCCCTAGGAATTATTCATTAGTACAGATATTTCGTGTTCATAGAGTTCTCCATCCTTCCCACTTAGCAGTTTGCTTAGTGGCTGTACTTCAGATTTTTGTGGGTACTACTTTACCTTGAACATGCGACTCAACTGCTCAACACATTCCATGACTAATTGTTGATGACCCAAGACTTTGCGACTCTTCATTATGCGCACAATTGAGGCGTCAATAGCATAACGCCTATCCTTGTCAACATCTTCAACAACCCTCTTCCTTTCATCCACTGGAGGGAGAGGAATCTGACCGGAACATAGAAAGGTTAGAATCGTCTAAAAACACTCCAACACTGAACAACTGAGAGAGAGAGAGAGAGAGCATCTCTAACCCTGATCCTCCGCATCCTGTCAGTAAACTTGGTGTTGAACTCAAAATAATCATTAGGAGTGACCGTTCTAGTGTTTGGTTCCTTGTTAAGAATTTTGTACTTGGCACATGACAGAGACTGGAGCAATCTGACTAAATCATCATCAGCCAAATTCAACTGGGTCTTGATATCAGAATAACTTAATCTATCAGAAGCATTGAACAGAAGAAGAGCCGCAGCCTGAAAACCATGTAAAGTGCAAAGGAAAAATCAAATCCTGGCTTTGTAAAAGTTGGAGCAGTCTCAAAATAGGAATTTACCTGATAAGTTCCCACAATCAGCTCTATAGTTTTTTGCTCGAACTTGCCATTTATGTTGCAGGTACCTAATGAGTAAATCCAGGAAAGCCTTCTATGTTTTGTTTTTGTTTGATAAAATTCCTTGAAAACCTCAACACACTTCACCTGGAGGAGGGAATTTAGTGGTTAGAGAAGAATGAAGATAATCAAATCTTTACTAGCAGGGAAACAAAACTACCAGCAAAAAAGAGTTTGACACATCTTCATGTGATACGGGAAAAAAAAAATATGGTTTCACAAAAATACACCAGTATATCCTACCATCTCTACTGGGAGACTTAGATCAGAGGATTTATAACTTGGCCAGAATCCAGTGGTAAGGACAGTAACAGTCAAATCAATCCCTGGATTCGCATTAGGGTTATTGCCAAGATACTCCTCAAAATGGTTCTGATTTTCTTTTGCCAATGTCAAATCAGTGACCTGGAAAACAAAACCATGAAATGTTAACTAATGCATTAATAAAGTGGATGGATTAGAAAGGGCCAACAGAATGACACTGTAGCCCAAGAATAGTAATCAGCTCACCATTCCCTCCATCTTTGATGTGAACTGCCCACCACATTGCTGCTTCAGCTTTGTCAAGATAAGTCTCTCATGTTCGTCATTAGCACTCTTGTCAAAAAGAAGACGTCGAGAGAGCTTTTTCCTGTCAGCAATTAAAGATAACAGAAACGGAATTAAGTACTAAACTGTCTCCTTAGCAAAGGAAGAAGGGAAGGGAAAAAAGAACAGAATCCCTATTCTGGACAGAGTTGAAACATAAAAAGAAAGCTAACAGCCTACCTGTAGAATTCCGCAAAAAGGTCTTTATCACTAATGTAAGCAAGCAACTTCACCACCTACGGAAGTATAAGGCACAGGTTAAAGAATACGATGATAAATGAATAGAATCAACAAAGTGGAGTATATTCTGATAAAATAATTAAAGGAAGCTACCTTATCCAATGTGTCCTCAATCGCTTCGTCGCTCAATTTTTCAACCCCACCCTTTTTAAGGATATTATCGCAAAATGAAGCCAGAAGCTCTGCACTTGAGCATCCAGAAACATTTTTGTTGCAGAATACCTCAAAAGCCTCTTTCAGGGCCTAAGGAAGAACCAAAAGGTGGACTTTAGGAGGGGAAAAACAGAAAAGGAACAAAAAAAAAAAGTATCTCCAACACAAACCTTGTGAAAGAGAGAGTGATTTGCGAAACATTCATTCACATATGCCATGTACTTGTCATGTAGTTCAATAACTTTCCTGACAAACACCTGAATAAGAGATAATCACATTAGTTTATATGTTAATGGCAATTACAGGATATAATAAATGAGCATCCTGTTCAAGAATTACCTGCTCCAGTGAGCCAACTGCATTCTCTGCCTGTGGAGGAATACTCGTTAGCAGTTGAATACAACCCATAATGACGGAGCAGCCCTTAAATATAAAGAATTATTAAATAGTTACTAATACATATACCCTTCTTTTGTTTTACCTTTCTCTACGTTCTTTTCGTTTTTGGGTAGGTACTAGGTAGGGGGAGAGGGGGCAGGTAAGATTTCATCCTCATTGCTCAAATGGTCCACACAAATACAATTAGGGTCTTGCTGACCTCCGCCCACTAGGCGGAGTGTAATAGGTACATAAAGACAAATGAGTTCAGATTTCAATACACATCTCACGGAATTTAATACACTTTTCTCGGCTATCTATACACCTTTTACACATTATCCTCGGCGGAGTTCAGCATTCGTACAATTAAACCACCATGCCACAACCTTTTTTTTTTTAATAAGCAATAAAGTTTTATTGAAAAGGCATCGAAGGGGATGCCACCCAAGAAGAAATCAAGGAATAAAAAAGGAAAAGGTAAAAATAACAAAAGACCTATACCCCCTCTATACTCCAAACATATCTAACATATCAAGGAATTGACTCAAATCACCCTCTAAACCACCATGCTACAAAACATAAAGGACGAAAATGAATTGAAAAGTACAGTAAAAGCTAAAGTAACACTTAAACCCACAAGGTTGGGAGGCTCACACTGCGGATGTGCAAGACGAACAAGCAATAAGAGAGATGGGAAAAGCAAGAGAGAGATGTGAGAAAGGAAATGGAAGCCAAGAGAAAACTCATTTCATAGGTTTAAGCTCCATCAACCACAAAGAAAGTGGATCCTAGAAACACCTGGATGAAGGCTGAAGTTAGACAAAAATTCAGATTCTCAGTCTAATTTACACAATTTCCCAAAAAGCAAAAGCCCGAATTCCATGAGCTATGGGACTCAAAATGAAGCCCTGAGAGGTAGGGAAATAGGAGAAAAGAAATAGACCAAATCTGAAAGCAGCAGCACCACACTCAACCATGCCCATCCTCGGTCTTGATTGTACCACGAGGATTGGGTGAATATTCTTCTTCATGCTATTTTGGCCTTACGTGGAGATGGAGTCACAATAACGGCACCTAGGTGACATATGGATCACTAGAAGCCAGCTCAAAGATCAAAAGGTTCCTTTTAATTTAACTAACTTGCAAAAATTACGCCTAGTTACGAGACTCTAAAAGGTGTCATGAATTTAAAACCTCAATCGAACAACATCATCTAATCATGTTGAAATATCAACATCCTTCAACTCCTCTTCAAGCTTGCTAGTTCTTTGGGAGTTGATCCTTGACCTTGATTGTACCACAAGGTATGAGAATAACTTGCACTTCAAAAATTTGTAAGTCCTGTTCTCCCTATTGTTTGATAAGTAACTCATAATTTTGTTATCAACAATGTGAACATTTAGTTCTATAACCAGTACAATGACCAAAGGTCATTTACCATCTCATATCTATCAGAAACATTGGCTTCATATGACACTTTAAAAGAAGACACCTTACTGGTTGGAAGACAGGATACTGACCTTGCTACCTGCCGCATCTTCAGCCTGTTGGACCAATGCTGTACCTTCAGCAGTGATATGCTGCATCAGGAATTCCACACCACATCAGGAAAAAAGATGAAGATAATGTCCTCGAGCTCCTTTTGTTCCACAAATAATGCTAGAAATGAAATTAAAAGGAGAGAGAAAAAATAAAACGCATACCTGCTTGAATATATTAGCAATTGGTTCCAAGCCTTTAGGAATTTTATGGAATAGCCTATACATCCTAGAGAGGTCCTCCACCTGGAGATGTCACTCGCCTTATATAGCTTCACTCAAAGAAATTTTTCCTAACTTTTCTAGCCAACGAAATCATGTCACTCAAAATAATACCTTGTCATCTCTAAGCAAAACACGGCACCCAGAATGCTCCTTCTCAAGCAATTGGGTGCTGTATACCACCAACAATTCATTTTGCACTTTCTGCAAAGAGGAAGATCTTCAATCAACCATTAACAAATGATCCAAAACATCAACAACACGAACTCAAATAAAGAAAGAGACGAGGGCAGGGGTGGAAGCCTTGACTAAGATATCCATAACAAATAATAGCCGAAAGAGAATATTTGCAATAACTCAACTTTTCCCTTTGAGAGTTAAAGAGAAATTAATGCTAAATTTAACAACCATGGATCCTTGCTCTTGCTGCAGTCAAAATTCAAAACGAAGTAGAAGCAATTTTTATCAACTTTTAACATGAGAAGAAAGGAAACAGACCCAATATGGAGTTTATGGAGCAATGAACAATACCAGGAATTTATTGCAAAACATCATCACATGCAAGCTTAAACCACAATCAAATGCACCAAAATACCAATGTTATCTATATCTTCTCTAGTCAGCGCCAAATTACAAATATTGTCTGAACAAAATCCAAGCCCACATGAAGGCAGTGAATGACCACGGAGGCATGAACAAAATCTATCATCTAGTAATTAATGGAAGTTTAGAAATCTAACCTCCACTAGCTTTTGCTCACTGCTTGAGTGCAGATAATGGGAAACTCTATCCCTCTCCTTTTTCAAGCATTGTTCAGCCTATTGTTTCCATAGGGTGTCAGATTCCATCCGTTGATTATAAATTGCATACTGAACAATTGCACTATAAAAAATCTTTTATACCTTCAACATATAATCAGGACAAGAATCTTCAACGATCCAATTTGATGCTTTCCGAGAATAATAAGAAGCAGAATCCTTAAGCATGTCATTTTCAAAGTCATTTTCATAATCCACCATTTGTCCCATTCCGATTTCAACAAATAAATCCAGAACATTCTTCAATAAAGCTCGGTCAATTTGTTCCCCTTCACGTTCTTGGTCAATCTGGTCCAGAGGCATTTCAAAACCTCAATTGCTTACAATGGAAAGAACTATGCTCACTTGAAGAAATAAACTTACAAGTGTGATGACAGCATCTCGTACTTTAACCTTCAACTCTTGGTAAACCTGAAATTCAAAAAATTGCCATTTATGCTGAGAATGACTCTAGCTTACTAGCAGAAAAGCAGCACTAAGACAGTAACAACGGCTTCAACAGAATGTAGCAGCTGTCGTTACAGATTTACAAGTCACACCAACATAAGAAACTATATTACTATAACACAAATATCAACTCATAACAAACCTGGTCGCGGAAGCAAGTGAGCCCAACTTCATTGAGTGCAGGAAGGGACCTCCTCGCAATAAAGTAGCGATCGAGATAATGGAAAAAACGAGAAAGCCACCTGACCATGACTTTATGATTTTCCCATCTCTTCACGAGCTCCCTCAACATAAACTCATCATGCTTCTCCCTCAAGGATGGTAACACCTAACATAGACAATTAAGAGCAGAAACGTTTAACTAATAAATGCAATATGCGAAAATAAAAGAAAAGGACAGAGAAATGCAGAGAATCAAGCACATGTGAGGCATGACTTCCTCCACTAACTTAATCTTTTTTGCGAGGGAAGGATGTAACTGAAGAACCAAAACAAATTGACAGTAATTTAAAGATCTACACACAAAAAGTCAACTGGTATGTGCAGAAATCTGAAAAGGAAAAAATAGAGTAAAGGGGTTGCTTTTGAAGGCGGATATTTGGATAACCAAACAAGCAGCAGTCAATCTTTAAATTCCTAATTGCAACTGCATTATACAGATGTCCTTCTAAAGGGTAAGGGTCCCATAAAGAAAAGAGCAAAAGAACACCAGCTCTAATCTAAAATTTTGATATTTGCTAAACAACTGCAACAGACAGGAGCACCCTAAACAACATCTATAGGACTGCATCACAGTGGTGCTTCATAGAGTGAAGAAAATCTATTCCAGCACTGAACATGTCAGACACAAACGCTTTAACATCGACTCTGGAAACAAACGCTTAACAATGTCCATCAGGGAACCTTCACATGAGCAAAAATATGCAAGAATCCACAAATTTGCTCACCGATGAACTGATGTATTCTTCAAAAGCTTCTTTATATTTCTCATATAGCTGTTGAGAGTAATCATTAGGGGGCTTTTGCGTACACATGTTGTATATAGTACTGCAATAAAAGTTAAGGAGAAATAACCCAATGCAGACAATAAACATGTAATTCACTGCCCTTATACTCGAAATCTTTCTTGTTCCTCCTTTCTTTTGTTATTTTCCATTTTCTTTTCCTTCGTAAGAAAATGCACAGTCAAAAAATAATTTGTCGATAAGGGATACGTGTAGAGCATCATGTACTCTTCGGAGCTGAACTGTGGTTCGGGTAGCCCTTCTAAAATTCTCTTCAACTTTGTGATGCCATTTTGCATGAAATCCCATCCTTCATCCAACTCAATAGTCTTGCGTTGATTCATCGTCATTTTAACGCGAATTACACAAACTATCTGTCAAACAAAATAAACAGATCGTCAAAATCCCATCAAACCATGCACTGTGTCTGTATGGAAGAACATGATAAGATGGCCTTCCGTAATATGCACAGGAAAAAGAAAAAAAACAGATTTGTATATTTCGTTATCCCTTATTTCATCTTCGTGTAGGGGGGAAATGCAGAAAAGAGCACATTGATTTATCTGATTCTTCACCAAGCTAAGTCCACCCTTAACCACATATTGCAAGCACAAATCCGACTGCCACCAATATAAAGCGACAAATAGACTTGTATTGCCATATTCACAACGCAAACATCTCTCTGAGTGTCAAACCCAAACATCCCTACGAGTGCCAAACCCAAACTAACCCCGTTTGAAACACAATCCCCATTCAACACATTTTCAGGTTTAGTAACTTACTGCACAGGCATATACATATATAAAAACATTCATAGATACAAGTCTATTTGAAAAACAATCAACCAAAACATCAATTACCATAGTAAAAGAACAAATTCAAGCGCACAACGAAATCTTACAACAAGCCCTAGGATACATAAAAATGAGCCATAAACCAAAATTTAAACCACATAGAGATATCTGAAACAACGTATATCGAGCAATACAATCGGGGTTTAAATTGTGAGAATATATGATTCGAATAACCTGAATCAGTGGTAAAACCCGGGAAATCCGTCGTAAGATTATCGGGTTATTGACGCGTTGAAATGGATTCGAAAGAACGCGATCGAAGTCGTAGATAAATCCAAGCTTAGTGAAAGCAATGGAAATTTATGAGATCGTGAGGGCTGCATCGAAGCCCTAAACCTGGAGAGACGGGAGTGGCGGGGAATGATAGGAGGGGAGTATTTATTTTATGGTTTAAGAAATCAAAAAAGATAAAAATGTTTTTTTTTTTTGGGAAAATGACCAGAAAATGGGTTTTAAAACAAATAATGACAATTACATGGGAAGGTTTTTCAAAATGACTGAATAGATGAGAAGGAGGAAAATATTTCCAAATACATGGTAAGGCCAATCCGAAATGACATTACTACCCTCCATGGGTTTAAACCCTAACTCAAAACACTCCCACAGCCAAACACATTCTCCTGGGTTTGGGTTTCAAAAACAGACGAAGAAAAGGGAGGGAGAAAGCAGACGACGTAGAGAGAGGGAGAAGAGGAGAATATAGATCTACACTTGAAGCTTCATCTTCTTCTCTCAATCGAAATCCAACGTTGAGCAAGTAAGTTTTTGGTTTTTGTATCACGTGTAGCACGCCATTCTCTCTCTCTCTCTCTCTCTCTCTCTACAAAACGAGTCTCTCCCTCTCTCTCTCTCTCTCTCTCTCTCTCTCTCTCTCTCTCTCTCTCTGAGAAGTACCTGTAGATCTGAGTTGAAGAACCAACATTTCACTCTTTGTTCTTGTGTAATTTATGAAGTTTTTTATGAACTTTTGATAGTGTTGGGTACAATGTTGTGAAGAACACAACAGTATTGTTTAGGGACTGTAATGTGAATGCTATGTTTGCCCAATATTATAGTTATTTATGTTTTCTGTCAATGAAAGAGAGTTCTGCTCTTTGCATAATATGACATTGCTCCATCTGTGAATTGCTGTTGCACTATACGTCAGAATACAAGCACTAGAGTGGCTAAGTTTTTGAAGTCTAATTTGCTTGTCTCCTCTCTAAAAAAGAATTCATTGTTTTTGTAAATATTCTCATTGTGGGCTTGTTCATGTTGAGATAAATAAGAAGCGAATAAAATCGAACAACATACTTGGAAAATTGTGGATGTATTTAGGTTTACTAACAATAGAACTTTGATGAAGGACATGTCCTCAAGCTCAGTAAATTCGAGGGGTAGAAGGGTGGGGTTGTCGATGGAGTGGCCCAATTGCTATTGTTGTGACCGCAATTGCCGTGAACTAAAAGCCGCTTTGAAGGTATCTTTAACGGATGAAAACCCCGGTAGGAGGTTTTTTGCGTGTGCTAGATACCCGGTAAGTGTATATGGTAGTTGTTAGTGTAGGTGAATTGATAACATAAGTAGAGTGCTTAGCATGATTTCATCATATTATTGTAGGATCCGAAGCGATGCAATTTTTTTGAATGGATAGACAAACCCATATGCCAGCGTGGGAAGGTGGTCATTCTCGAGCAAAAGGAGAAGATAGTGAATTTGCAGAATGAGATGGAGTATTGGAAGCAGAAGGCGAAGTTGCTAGAAGAAAAACTAACGGATTTTGAGAAGAAGGCTGAAGACATTGGCAAAAGGAGTCAAGTCTACGAAAGAAGGAATAATTGTGTCAAATTGTTGCTTGCTTTGGTGGTACTTGTTGTGGCTTGTATGGTTTTTGGAAAGTTCAAATATGGCTTGAGGAGGAGAGATTTGCATTCGGCGCTGCCTCGTTGAGCAATGGTGTTGAAATTCCAAGTTTGTGGGAGTAGTACATGCTTGGCCCCTTAACCTAACTTTTGGGTAACCAAGTTAATTGTAAACAATGATGGTGGATATATGTTGTGGATTATAGCCTTGTCAATGTTAAATTCCTATTTTGACATGTAATTTCCTATTTTGACATGTACTCGGTTTGTAATTATTCTCTCTCTATTTTATGTATTATGCTATTTGATACTCCCTCCGAACATTTGGTGGTTATTGTATTCAGCTGGATGGTAAATTGAAGGCAATAGTGCTTGGACATGGTAAAATAGTTGAACTGTCTATTGTTGTCACTGTGACTATAATCCTTGCTCCTTGTGTTATACTATGTTGCTCTTTCTATGAAGTTTAGATGCACTGTATGTCAAAAAAATAGCACCTGAATGCTTCCAGTGAATCAAGTGTAATTCGTTGTTTTGTACTCCATCATGAAATTATAGGTTGTATAATTTTTTACAAATAATAATGTTTTGACTTCTATAGTCATTTATGTGGTTACCTAACCTCTTATTGGTGGGTGTAGGTATGGCCAATGTGCAGCAAAAAACGTTGACTTGTTTTTGCTATTAGGGCGGGAAACGGACGGTGAACTCCAATTGCACATTCTCCTACGATGGTGGGTTCTCTAAAGCGGTTTTACTAAAAGAAGGATTAAAATTGTTTGAGTTGATTGAGAAGATTTGCGCTGCCCTCAAGACAACTGTTGGGGAGAAAAAGTTTTTCTATAACACGAAGAGGGACAAGACGAAGTGTTTGTTGTTGGACGACGAAGATACGGTCGCAATGATGTTTCACTGTAATGAAGATGAAGTTGACTTGTTTGTAGAGGAGCGGCCACGTAGTAATGATGATTTGCCAGTGGTTTATCCGTCGACTAGGTTAGTTTGTAACTCATAACTTGCAAAACAATTTAGTGGCACTGACACTGAAAACCTTGCTCCTACCGAAAAGTTAACTTGCTCTTTGCATAATTTTGACATGCACTCTGTATCACACGACCAGCACTAGACTGTTCTTCCCTGAATTATTTCGTTAGGTTTTTAGACCGTGCATACAAGTCTGTCCGTTCCACATTCCATTGTCAGTGGAGTGACCTTTGCACTCTTCTTATAACATGTAAACCAATGTACTGGCACTGACTCACTGACACTGAAAAACATGCT
Source organism: Vaccinium myrtillus (assembly GCA_016920895.1). Lineage (NCBI taxonomy): Eukaryota > Viridiplantae > Streptophyta > Magnoliopsida > Ericales > Ericaceae > Vaccinium > Vaccinium myrtillus. The sequence goes on along the minus strand of JADGMU010000480.1, from coordinate 27,091 downwards.
CTTAGGAATAAAATACCTTGCTCTTTCTATAATATTAACATGCACTCTGTATCACACAACCCGCACTAGAATATTCTTCCCTGATTTTTTATTTCTTATCTTATTTCGTTAGTTTTTAGATGGCAATGAACCATACAAGTCCATCTGTTCCACGCTCCATTATTAGTGGAGTGACCAATGTACTGGCACTAAAAAACATGCTCCTAGGAACAAAACAACTTGCTCTATGTATGACTTTTACGTGCACTGTGTATAACACAACCAGCACCAGAATGTTCTTCCTGAATATTTAACTTCTATTTTCCTTAGGTTTTCACACGGAAATAAAGGATGCATACAAGTCCATCCAGTCCATGTTCAATTGCCAGTGGAGTGACCTTTGCATTTTTTTCATGACATGCAAAACAAAGGCTGCAATGTCTCCAAGTACCTGCAATGTCTCCACAACAATGTCGGCAGTACATGCAGAAGGTGCCTAAAGCGCGTTCCGTGCAGATGATAAAAGGAAGAAGGTTGCAATGTCTCCACAACGATGTTTGTGAAAGGCTCCGGGTGGAGATTAATGCAATGGCGAAGCGGGTTACACGTCAGGAGAAATTTATCCAAGTTGTCCAGGAGGTTGAAAGGGATGGCCGCAATCGTAAGGACTTGATTCAAGGAATTTGGAATGATGAGGAATATGCAACCGATCCGGAACTATCAGATTATTCTGATGAGGAATATTGACTACGACATTCGTACCTTGGTTGATATTAACACGTTGCAGAATGACGAGGTGAAACTTACAGTAACCGTAGATGGTACGATGCCTACATCCGCACCATGGATTTTCTTTAATCTCCGCCTTGTCATTTAATTGCTATATTTGGTTTGTTTTAATTAAGATGTGGTAGTTCTATTATTTGACTAATGTGAACAATGTTATTTCCAAGCTACTAGTAGTTTGAGTAGGTCACATTTTGCGCAGCTAAGGTGTAGTGCTTGTACTGTTTGACTTACGAATGTCTTGGTCATTTCGTTATCCTTATTTATTTTAAATGAAATGCGGTGGTTATATTAAATAAAATTTCAGGGAAGAACAGTCAGGTGCTTGTAGTTTCTTACACAGTGCATGACAAGGTTATATAAAGAGCACGTTTTGTTGTAGCACGGAGCATTTTTTAATGTTTCAGTGACTGTACATTGTTTTTCAATTTATAAAATTAGTGAAAAGGTCACTCTCATGGTTTCTTACTGGGAAGAACAGTCAGGTGCTTGTGGTTTCTTACACGGTGCATGAAAATGTCATATAAAGAGCAAGTTTTATTCTAGCTCGGAGCACGTTATTCTGTTTCAGTGACTGTACATTGTTTTTCAATTTATAAAAATAGTGCAAAGGTCACTCCCATGACAATGGACAATGGAACCTGGAACGGATGGACTTGTATGTGTATGGTTGATGGTATTTAAAAACCTTAGGAAATAACAAATAAATTTTCAGGGAAGAACAGTCAGGTGCTTGTGGTTACTTACACAGTGCATGACAAGGTCATATAAAGAGCAAGTTTTGTTCTAGCTCGGAGCAGGTTTTTATGTTTCAGTGACTGTACATTGTTTTTAAATTTATAAAATTAGTGCAAAGGTCACTCCCATGGTTTCTTACAGGGAAGAACAGTCAGGTGCTTGTGGTTTCTTACACGGTGCATGAAAATGTCATATAAAGAGCAAGTTTTATTCTAGCTCGGAGCACGTTTTTCTGTTTCAGTGACTGTACATTGTTTTTCAATTTATAAAAATAGTGCAAAGGTCACTCCCATGGTTTCTTATAGGGAAGAACAGTCAGGTGCTTGTGGTTTCTTACACAGTGCATGACAAGGTCATATAAAGAGCAAGTTTTGTTCTAGCTCGGAGCACGTTTTTCTGTTTCAGTGACTGTACATTGTTTTTCAATTTATAAAAATAGTGCAAAGGTCACTCCCATGGTTTCTTATAGGGAAGAACAGTCAGGTGCTTGTGGTTTCTTACACAGTGCATGACAAGGTCATATAAAGAGCAAGTTTTGTTCTAGCTCGGAGCACGTTTTTCTGTTTCAGTGACTGTACATTGTTTTTCAATTTATAAAAATAGTGCAAAGGTCACTCCCATGACAATGGACAATGGAACCTGGAGCGGATGGACTTGTATGTGTATGGTTGATGGTATATAAAAACCTTAGGAAATAACAAATAAATATTTTTGTCTCGCATATATATACTCTCACATATGTTGAAGCTATACCAAATAAATGACAACGAAATCATGACCAAAAACATCAAAAGATATGTCTCACAAGTAACAATGATCTTGTAAATAAGACTTCGTTACAACAATATACAAAACAAACGTGTAAAGCTGTTCATAGATGTGTCAAGATGATTTTGCCAATCATCAGAGCATAGCCTAGCATGGCTGAATCAAGTTGTAGGGCCCCCATACATAATCACATTGACCACATTCAGAATATTATTTATCAGTAGTTACATAGATTACTCATGTCCCCATCAAAAATTACACCAAACTATTAGGCCTTCCCTATGTGTTTGCTATGTATTATTAGAAGGTTAGCTATACACGTTCTTCCCTTGCAGGTACTTGGTTTTTGTAAAATGCCCACCTCCATAGGTTAGCTATACACGTTCTTCCCTTGCAGGTACTTGGTTTTTTGCAAAATGCCCACCTCCCACCTCCATAGCTATTCAAAAAGGTGCACCATCCATCTGCATGACAGTAACTTCCGATATTTTGTGTCAAATACAAAAAGACATGCAATTTTACACATAAAGAAAGCGGGGATGGCCAAGCGGCTACATAGGGAGAATTAGAGTGTTTCCCTTCATCTAAAAGATGAACGAGAAACACACAAAATGTAACGGGAAACCCAACATGCTGGGAATAACATGTAATGGAAATTTTTCAAAGGTAGCATACAAAATGGTAGTAGTTGAAACAGAGATCCACAGGATGTATAGGTCATCTAAGATAACATCACACTCGCATCAGGTCATGAAAGCATGAAAAGGGAATCAAAAGATAAACACAGTAGCAAGAAAGCACAAGGCAGTAAAGAAAGTTTTTCTTTGAACACAGATGACAGCAGCAGTTGCAGCTGGTAATCACAGTGATCCCAACAATGTTATGCAGAAACGGGCATGGCTATCTTGGTCACAGCATCAATTGGGCATGGCAGATTCACAACAGCAGGAGCATCACTAAATACAGCGTGGGTGTATGACAGATTCAAGGAAATGGAAACATACAAATGAATCATCCCAAGTACCTCACACACCACTACATGCATAAGGCTTAGTGACTACAAGTACGCTCAAAATACAGCAGTTCACATGATTTCAGTAAACACAGTAGCAACAAGTAGAACGCAGGAAGACAAAATGACAAACAGCAGCAGTAGATGGCAAAATCAAGAATATCTAACTCCCAAACTAATATGACCAGCTCTGCCCAATCATGGCAGTCCACAATAACATCTAATCAAATATATCTTACTCTAAGGCACAGGAGCATAATCATGAATTATGAAATCCTAACTTTAATGCCACAACAACCCACAACATCAGTATAGCAGCTAACAGAGTCATCCTCAAATCATTATATATATTTTGTCACTATACTACTATAGTATCTTCCCATATAGATTAAGGTCAATGGCAGAGACATTTGTCACAATTGTTTATTCTTCTATTAAGTACGACATGCATCAAGTTTCAATAAAGAGAGCATACGTACGTGGTAAAAGTTATGATGGACTATTGATTGCTTTCATTACTGTATCTCGTCTTTGGTTTCTCTCATCTGTGAAGATGGTGTACAAAATCCAACTGCGAGCATTATCGACAATATGACAGTCCATTTGCGAAGAGCAGCTTCGACCCTTCCACAACTCCATATATTTTATGACATGAATGCCACAATCTTGGCTACAAAAAGAGGAAGCAAACATATATTTAAAGATACAAAATAGGTGCCGATGCTGAGTCATAAACATGGTTTTGGGGACAAACAATGGTTCAATACTAATGTTCCTTCATGTTTTGGACACTCACCAGTTATCTTGCTGTGGAACAGGTACAAACTCAATTGCATACTCGTCACAACTGTGGGTGACCTTTATGTCACAAGCTTCCAATAGTCGGAACAGGTTATCCCGCTGCGAGGCATATCAAAAACACATACATGTAATTAGTAACAAAAGTTGTTATCGGATACTTCAAATAAATATGTTGACATAAAATGAATGGAATATTACAATTGTCTTGACTTTGGAGAATCGATCGTGTAAGTCATTTGGCTTCAGTGAGTCTAACACATCAACACGCACATCCACAAGGGATATGGCTATACAAAACCAATGACCAGGAGCTTTTCCAACTAGCTGGAAGAAAAAGGACATCAGTCGATGATGCATAACGAAAGTATCTTATGGTTTCATTATTTGGAAATTAAAGTACCTGATCACATTTGCCAACGTCGTAGCCAAGTTTCTTACTATCAACCTGCTCCCTCAAGACATTGGGAAACCTGCTATTTTTACGAGTAGGTTCAAGTAGATTCTTCTGCAAAAGAAGTGAAATATTTTGTAAGTTCACATCATAGTGCGAGAGGAAAGGAAAATGTAATGCACCTATTGGAAGTGAGACCGTACCGCAAAATGCGACGGGAAAATGTGACGCCTCGGATGTGACCTTCCTTTCTCTACCTCCTTCATTTCCTTTAGCATGAGCCAATCCCTCACTGAATCAAGAACCTACATGGATAATGGAATGATTTATTAAGTCATAGACATTCAATAAGTTTTGGTTGGTAACATAAGAATATACCATAATGATAACAACGCGGTAAGTAATACGGGACCAACTAATTACCATGTTCGACGTAAGGCCCTTTGCGCGGAATGACTCATAAACATTGTTGAAAGTCAATGGCCATTTCATTGACTTCATTGCAATACACACCTCACTACAACAAATGTAAGATATAACTTGTGAGGTTTCGGATGTTACACACTAATTTGAATATAGTATCGAAAGAGTTTGAGAAGGTGATCATAATATATGCATAAAAACATTTTTTTGTGAAAAATGAGAATAGCATCCTTACTCTTTCATGACTTTCGTCGGTCTCCGGATAAGATAATCCAATATCCTCTTCTTGTCCTTCGTCATCTTCTGTACCTTAAAAGCTGGTTGTGATACATAAGGATGCCGAGTAGATTGACTATGTTTTATAGGACGATTCCCTCGTCTCTTAGTTGGTTGAGTAGACACTACCTTTGTTTCGTTGGGGGTCGGTGTATCGCCAAGAACATTCGTTGAAGAATTTTTAATAAGTTCACAAATGGGTGTTTCCCATTCGTTGCCTCCATGGCCGCCATATTCTCTCTCTTCTTCTTCTTCATCATCTTCTGTATGTTCTTTCTCTTTCTCTTTCTCTTTCTCATTCTGATTCTCTTTCTCTTTCTCTTTCTCTTTCTCTTTCTCTTTCTCTTTCTCTTTCTCTTTCTCTCTCTCTTCTTGTTCTTCTTCATTTGGTTGTTCTTCTTGTCTCTCTTCTTCTTCTTCTTCTTCAGAATGTTGTTCAGAATCAGCATCTTCTTCTTCAGAATCTTCAGATATATAAACTTCTTCTTCTTCTTCTTCTTCTTCTTCTTCTTCTTCTTCTTCTTCTTCTTCTTCCTCCTCCTCCTTCTTGCCCTTAGTACGTTTTCTCTGTCTTTGTTCTTCCTCTTCATCTTGTTCTTCCTCATTCTCCTCATCTTGGTTTCTCTCTCTCTCATTTTGTTCCCCATTTTGTTCGTCTTCTCCATCTTGTTCTCCATTTTGTTTGGCTTCCAAGGCCAAACAGTGAGCAACATCCATGGCACGCAAGTTCTCCGCATTTTCTATGAACTGATATATATAATTATGGTACTGCTCAATATAGGCCTGTAATACAAATTTATAATAGGTTAGTATGTGATATGAATGGATCATATTTCATATTATGGGTATAAAAGTACAACTTATTTACCGGATTTTTCATGTTGTGAGGAGGAAAGGCAGCCAACACAGCCTCCTTTGATGGGATGTCGTCCGGTTCCATTCTGATGCGCTTAAGTATCAAATCCTTCGTCCATAAAGCAATGGGAATCTGACCTTGTTCGGCACTATGTTCGCCACTCACAACATTCATGGGGAATCGGTCAAAGTGTCACGCCCCAAATCCGGGAGCATGACCGGCCGTGAACCAAGAAATAATTCTCGGAACACGAAGCCTATACAAAAAGAAAAATAAAAATAATAATTTTCACAACCCAAATAAATCAAACTGAATCCTGAATTATAAAATTAAATTGGAAACCGAAACCAACATTTTTGTAGCCAGTGAACAATATCTCAAATTCTCCATACTCCAAATTTATTAACTAAAATTCTAAAGAAACAAAAGTGCGGAAGCTGTTAACAAAACTAAAAGAAAATGATAATGCGAATGCCCTAGAGGTCCAAACGGTGGGTCCCGACACTGTCTCAGAGTCCACTATGATGCTCCCCGAACTAACCTGAAAAGAATGCGGAATAAATCCGTCAGCTCACAGCTCAGTGAATAGTTAAGCATGCTATGGGTTAGAACACAACGTGACATACATTTTAAGGAATGATAGTGAGAGCTCCAAAGAAATGGTTTCAAGTAACAAAGGTCGGTGGCTCAACAAGTGGTATCAAGGAGATGAATTTCGGATTAACAATAACATGAACGATAATTGATTCACAAAATGTGCATTCTTACCAATCAGCCAGTCCAAAATATACCAGAACAAAGAACAATAATAAATAGGAGTCTGAACCAAATTATGTGGGAACCATAACAATAATAACCATTGCCAAATGCCAAATATTTTCTCAGGGCTTAGCCCGTTGGATCCAATACCGTACTTAGAGTCACCTCAGGATGGCGCCTGGGTCTTTTCCCTAAGCCGATCCGGAATAGAGTCACAGGGTATTTCACAAGTCTTTTCCCTATCCGTTGAGCACTAGAGTCACAGGGTATTTCACAAGTCTTTTCCCTAGTGGCCAAAGTCACCGCAGGATGGCGCCTGGGACTTTCCCTTGGACTTTCACAAATATATACATGGTCCCAAACACAAAAGAATAACATACCAGAGATATCATAGAATCAACGAATAGACAAGAAGAAAATCAAATATCAACCAATCAATTGCAAGTATTTCAATTAACCTTGTATGCCAAAGGGTACGACAATCGTCAAATAAGTTGAGTTCAACGAAGCAAAATTAATATTCATAGAATCAGAACCAAATAAAGGATTGTCAAGAATTGATAGGCTCAAGAGGATTCCAATTGAAGGGATCACATGCTTAACCACTCACCTGGATCCAAAGGTAACGCACTCGGACACATACAAACTGACTAACCTGTACAAAAATAGATCATACGAAATAATTTACTAACACAAATATAACAGTGACTATGGAAATACGCTTATTCATTAAACTACCCAAACCTAACCTAACTCTAAATTACCAACCCATTTGTAGCAAACAAAAACCCAAATCACCAGCCAACCTTGTAACCAAAACATTAAACTCCATGCCCCATGATTCTGTTTCATCCACGTCCTTACACCTTGTCATTACATTATTTTTTATAAAGAGCCATGTCTCCACTCAAAAATATAACCCAAGACCATATAACTCTACTACCACTAATAATATAAAATTCATTTTACAAAATTCCCATACTAGCAATTGCAACTTGATTACATCAGTCATCACCACCGCACACCACATTCGGAACAAAACCACCGATCCCCGTCGCCAAAAATTAACGCAATTATATAAGCAAAAATTGATACCCAACACCTATGAACTTGATCTCAAACAATATTCATAAAGATGATGACATCGAAGGGAGACTATAAGAAGTTTACCACACTGAGTAGTCGAGGAAGACCGCTGAAATCGAATACTGCTGCTCACGCTAGCTCCATCTCTCATTCTCTTTCTCTCTCTCTCTCTCTCTCTCTCTCTCTCTCTCTCTCTCTCTTGCGGTGGTTGGGGAAATAAAATAACCCTAGTTCTCAACACTAATTAGAAACTCTCTCTAATTAAATACTATTACTAATCGGCCCGTTATGAAATTCTAGGAATTAGCCCGACTCATTAAAACTAACTGGCCCGATAAGTACAACATATTCACACATATACATCTACACATTCAAAATAACTCAACATTATATGGATAAAAATAAAAATAAGTTATTTGAGTTCAGAAAAATTTCCTTAATAATATAGTACACTATAAACAAATATATTTTTGTTTTATCGGGAAGAAGTTTGAAAATGGAAAATGAAAGAATTAATGTTTGTAGGAAAAATAATATATATTTTTTTAAAGAAAAATTCGGGATGTCACATCATTCCCCCCTTAAAAGAAATTTCGTCCTCGAAATTTAGGAAAGAAAAAAAAATAGTGAAATTAAACTTAACACGTCACACAAGTAAATTAAACCATAATACGCCCGAGACGGTTCTTCGTCGTGTACGATTCATTACCCTAAGCTGCTAGAAAATATAACATCACAGACTATAAGTTAAATGCAAAACAAAACAAATAATTAGTAACTCACATGCCTATATGGCTCAAGACTCACAAGCCTATAGACTCAAGGGAACCCGGACCTCATCTAAGACAAGATGCAATGCAAGATGCAAGTTTAAAATTTTGAACCTTAAGCTCTGATACCATTTGTAACGCCCCATGTAGACCACTAGCCAGTACCTTGATTTGATCCACAAGCCACACCAGATGGCCCAAAATGCTTAAGCCCAAGGTACTAGTAGTAGCCCACATGATTTGTTATATACCCAAGACCACTCATGTAAACAACCAATGTGGGACTAAACACCATCTACTCCCAAACCTGGGGTATTACACAAAGTATATTATCTGCATAAATTATATACCGATATGTTAGAAAAATAAGACAAGTAAAGAAGAGGCTAAAGTAAAAAAGATTGTTGTTGGACATACCATTAAAAGGAACAAACATCCCCCAACACTTTGCCCATGTAAAGGACGAGGCTTTTTGGATGCTCGATCCTTGAAACTCCGAATTTGGTCTACCAACCACTCCAAGATGAAAGCCGGCCACTTGTATGTCTTGATTTTCCCCATCTTTGCACATGTCACGGCGGGAAACAACACAGGCCCGACAGCATCCTTGGTTGTGGGGCACAAGAAAGAGCCCAATGCAAATAGCATGTACGCCCGTTGAAATTGCTTATCCGATGAATCTTGTTGGAGGATGACTTTTTTCAACTGGGCAAAGCTCAATCCCTTGAAAACATCCTTAAAACCTTCGTCATTCTCCTTTCCAAACAAGTTGTCAATGGCTACTCTATGTTTCTCCTGACATCCTGTTGGTACTCGCCTTCTTCCACTAGGCATCCCCAAAACCCTTTCAAAATCTTCTTTCCTAATGGGGCAAACTCTCCCATCCCTAAATTCAAGACTACGGGTCTTCATGTTAAACCGCTCCACCAATTTAACACAAAACTCCCTATTTAGCCAATCACAATTAAGTTGAAGAAGATTATGAAATGGATTTCTTTTCACCAATGCATCCCCTTCGCTCTTCACTTAATGCCTTGTTCAAGTCAACAAGCTGCTTCGGAGTACAGCGAGCGCGAATGGAAGCCGAATTCTGTAAAGGATTAACAAAACATTATGGTTATATATACATTCCTTGCTTGCATTAAAAATATCAAAATTTCAATACATGTGTGAAATGACACGAAAATGGAATTACAAGTACCTCCACTTGATCACGCTTCTTCCTCTTCCGAGTGCGAGGAAGTTCTCCGCGGGCTGCTTTTCTATCAAAATATATTTTTTTATAGATGCCTTGCCAATCATGGCACGTAGGCGGTCTATCTTCAAGCCACACATATCCAGCTTGTTCATACGCCTAGTACAAGGAAATAATAGATGCGGTTAATGGACATAAAAGAAAACTTTGATGTAATGACAAAAGTAAGACCAATACATGTTAGCCCCATTCAAGTGCCTAACCTCTGATTTGCGGACATGTCCAATGAATCCGCGTGCCCCTTCTCCGAGACCTAAACGTAGGCCCCTAATAAAATCAGCTCTGAAAAAAGTTAACGAATAGAAAGTCAGACGGGGGAATATGAAATTTGAAAGAGATTTTTAATCCTCAATAAAAACAATCCACATTTTTTCAACTACACATTTGGAAGGTATTTTATGAAAACTTACACGAAAATATTATATCCATAGGCTGGACGCTTGGTGGGAGCACTAGACTGTTCTTCAATTGGTATAGTAGATTTCCGTGCAGTCGCCTTACTTCGCACCATATTCCCTACAATCAATTCAACAAACAATAAAAAAAACACTGTCAAGACAAGGATGACATGCACATTATTTTTGTAAGATTACAATAATGTGTATTGAAGAACACAAAATTACACAATTACATTAGCACATTAGGAAAATATAACAAAACAACTATCTAAAATAACTATCCAAGTGCTGAAACTATCACAGTTGGAAATGGAAACTCTATCCCTGTTGTTCACTAAGGAAAAGGACTTCTACCTACACCATGTCCCTCCTTAAATCCTACTTGAGTAACCATGTTCATCTTCTCCATCACTCCATGTTCTCTACAACAAGTTCATTTACCTATTATTAGTTTCATAATTTGGTTGCTTTTCATTGTGACTCTTTTAATAAGGCTAAAAGGCATGACCTTCTTTTCCCCATTTCTCTGTCACACCACTTCACCTTTTGACTTAGTAATAGTCCGGATGTATGGGGACCTTCCCCAATCACTTCCTTTGATGGTTTTAGACATTATCTTACATTTTTCGATGACCTTACCAGGTTATGGTTGTTGTTCCCTGTACCTTCTATTTAAAGTGTTTGTTTCCACTAAATTTTCCCTTCCATTAAGTCTTTAGATGTCAATAATGGCAGTAAATTTCTTAATAATATCATGGCTTCACTTTTGTCTCTACTTGGAATTGCTCACCCAACACGCCCACAAACACCTGAGCAGAATTGAATGACACAAACGAAACATGATCACATTAATAAACTTTCTTTACTTTACTTTACTTGAGGAAGAATACAAGATAAGTTATTAAGTTTAGGCTTAAGCCCTTTATCACTGTCCTTTACCCACATTAATAGGCTTGTCATTCTTAAAATAGGCTGCAACACTACCTAATTTTGCTGCTGTCAGAATTTAAGGTACACCAAAGATATTTTCAATAAGGACTAAGGACTCAGCAAAGAAAACTTCCTCATTTCAGTTTTTCTCTCCAATGCTAAATGGGCCAACGATGCTATTGACATAAGATCCAGTGGGGATAACTATAGAAACCTATTTCACAAACACCTACACTAGGGTGGTAGGGCCAGTCTTGAAAAGGCATATAATCCCCCGGACAACTCAATTTCCTTTTCAGAAATAAGGATGCCACCATAATCTAACTATTTCTGGCTTGACACCTGGTGAAGTGTCCTACCCTTTGGCCTCAGTTTAGGTCTCATCTCCAATGGCAGCAAATACTTCAACTGTAAACTGGAATAGAAGGGGTTTCTATAAATAAATATAAAAAAAAGGGAATAAAAGGGCAGCCAGCAAACTAAAATATTAATTTCTTTTACCATGGGATGCTAGCAAACTAAAATGTTCCTTTTACCCTCAGTCCTCAATCTCATTACATGTGTACACGCATTAGACTTTAGTAAGAAAACCATCCTCCTTTCATTCTTGAGATGAGTGAGTGGATTGGATGATTTAATAATTAACTAATCATGAAAACCTTTGGCCTTAACAAATACCTAACCAGTATTGTGGCAATCGAAAATTATTTCCACAACTGACCTTCGAAAACTCATGTCGCAACTACTGACCATGGTGCACAGCTAATATTGCATTAACACATCTAAACTTGTAATTTTTAAAGTACCCATGTTGGGTACTTAGACAATTTTTAGGTAAGCATATGTGAATGTGTCCAGTAAGTCAAGTTGGGGATGCACCCCAACAAATATGTTTAAGCAGTGAACTGGAGTTCACCATAGAACTTATTTATGACTCATTACTATGTCAGCAATCGTGCTCCTACTACTATATTCTCACAATCATGCTCATTAAGTTCCACTCTTCATCCATTGCTTCTATTAGATCGATTGATACACCAAATGCTGAAGAAAAAAATGTCATTTCCAAATTTCAGACAAGCCCACGATAATGTCCATCATCAATTTGAATAAAAATGAAGACGTTATGCAAATTTCAGTCCATCATTTGCCATATGAGTATCTGAGAGAGGAATAAGGGTTTCGCAGTACATTCAAAAGTAGCACCAACATAACGATTTCTTTGGCACACCGGCCACAAAACTGAAATAACGAGATAAGAGGGGGATTACCTTTCACGTAGCTGTACAAACTCGTTCCAGATCACAGCTCCACTTCGTGCGAAATCGATTGCTCACGATCGATTCCTGCTTTCGAGAGTGAGGAGGAGAGACACCGAGGGACTGCTGCGAGGTGCACGAGAGAGAGAGAGAGAGAGAGAGAGAGAGAGAGAGAGAGCAACTTCGGGCACGGAGAGAGCAACAGAGAGAGACGGATGGAGCAGAGAGAGATCACGTAATGGAGGAGGAGGGGTGTTTTAGGGTTTGACGAAAACTTGAGTTTTTTGGGGGGAAATTATAAGGGGGTAATATGGGTACTTCACCTTAAATTTACCATGCATTGGTCATTTATTTTCTCCTTGTCATGTTTTTGGAATTTCACAAACCATGACCATGTAATTGTCATTATTTGTTTTAAAACCCATTTTCTGGTCATTTTCCCTTTTTTTTAAGGGGTGAGTTGACGGGTTTTTTTTTTTTAAGATACTTAATAAAATACTTGCTCCTTCGTCCCAATTTGGTGGATCTTTTTAGGAATTTCGACTAATTAAGGACACATCATCATTACACTAGTTGTCATATTTTTTTTTCCTTCTTTTTACTCTTCAAAATATCATTATTACATGTATTTATTTTTAAAAAGAAAGGGTAAAAAGTGGAATTTGATTACCTAATGGCCATTTAGTTCTGAATTGAGATAAAAAATTTAAGACGGCAAAAAGATAAGTAAAATTCTTGAATAAGTCTTGGGTGAATAAATTTTCTCCGAAAATATCACCAACAAACAATTTTATTGTGGAACAAACTATGAGCTAAAGATCTTTAATTTTGACAAAAAAGTATTGTGGACAAAATTTTATTTCTTGCATATTAAAGTACTATGTTATCATTGTTATCGTGTTCATATTTAGTCACTTTTGACGATCTAACTAAATATTTTATAATACTGATAATAAATATAAATAGAAGGTGTTTGTGTAGTACTCTGTATTAGAAAAGGAAATCAATTATTAGATAACAAACATTTATTATGTGAATATGATGAAATTGTATTTGACTATTTATCGAATTATAAACACGGTAAAAATTCAATACTCAATTAAGTTATTATTATGTGGTCACTCTGCAATAACTCTACAAACTTTGGTGACTGCACGAAGCTAAATATTTGATAATATTGATAATAACATAAATAGAAGGCGTTTGTAGTACTCTGTATTAGAAAAGGATATCAATTATTAGATAACAAACATTTATTACGTGAATATGATGAAATTGCTTGGTATTTGACTATTTGACAAACTATAAACACGGTAAAAATTCAATACTCAATTAAGTTATTATTATGCAATCACTCTACAAACTTTGGTGACTGCACGAAAATAGTACTTTATTGTCTACATACAACAAATTTTATTGTTGGAAGATTATCACTAATATTATTAAGAATATCTTGTAGTAAACTAAACATTTGAGGATTAAAAATTCACGACAGTCTTACGAATCTATAAATCAAGAGCAACGATAATATGCAAATAGATTTAGAAATTTCAATATGAAAACTCTATAAAATTTTGAGATATTATTTCTTTTGGAATTCTTCCCAAAAATAGGATTAGATATTTTTTTTTTTGAAACCAATTCTAAAAATAACTTCGACTATCATATGTTGGCTTTGATAAAAAATAAAATAAAATGACTAAAACCATTGATTTATGTAAGACCGCCACACATTAGATTTTTCTCCAGTTGTACTCCTCTCATCCCCAAAAAAAAAAAAAAAATGCCCGGTAAAAAAAAATACTTAAAAATAATATGTTGCATAAGTTAATAGAACTCATTTGCTGGATAAAATTTGAAAATAATTTTTAAAAAAAATTCATGACAATTTTTCAGGACTATAAAATGAGGGTTGATTAACCGATTTGCGTTATTTTTATAACTTTATTAAATAAAACGTGACTTTTTGTACTTTATTCTCAAACTACGTGAAAACGTGGTTGCTAATCACGCTTTCAAGAAAGTGCGGTTTTGTTTCACGCTTTCACGGTGGATTAAGATGGATTAAGCGAAAAAATTAAGTTAATATTAATCCGGTTTGAAAGCGTGTTTGGCAAACACGCCTTTAAAAAACGTGCAAGTGAGCATATGAGGCATTTATCAAAATGAATGATCCCCATTACTATAATTTTTCGTTGTTTGCCCACAACCATTTTTATTTCGTCTGTGAAAAAAAAAAAAACTTATTTGGTCATTTTGTATCACAGAGGAGACGATACAGAAACCATAACAGCGATCACAAGAGCCTCAATCTCCTCCCAAGAAATGGGGTTCTTCAAATTCCACAACCTCAATCCCATTTACAGAACCTACCTCTCCAGATTCCACTCTCAAACCAACAAGAGCTTCCATCTCCGCCCTCACACCCGTACAATTCAAGCCCTCGGTTCTTCCCAATTCTACGAACGCCATCCCTTTACCCCATCGGACAGCCCTAACTTCAAAATTTCTAAGAGGTGGCACGTCGGTCATTCTCATAACCAACGCGATCAATCTGGCAAGGAGGCCGAGAACATTTTCCGGTTGGGACTCGCCGCCGACATTGGGTTGGCGGCCGGGAAAGCTTTGACCGGTTATCTTTCTGGTAGCACTGCGATTATTGCCGACGCTGCTCATTCCGTCTCTGATGTGGTAACGTACCACCTAACTCCTCATATATTGCTTATTAAGAGCTGAAGATCAATCTATTTTACTTGGAGTTATTTTTGGATGATACGTGTGCATCTTCTCGAGTAATTGGCCGAACCAATACACTATGCGGAAAGAATAATCGAGAAGAAAACACAAGCAGAATAGAGAGGGAGGTTTTTATTTGGCTAGCATAAATTGTCACTTCGTATAGAATGTAGAAAGAGTAGAGATTACATCTGCTACTGCGAATAGAATGTTAAAATCGCTTATTAACATGCCGATGATGCAAGACCGAACCCTGACATTGTCACCTAATGACAATCTAAAGCCGAATCATGCTTCACAAACGATGAAACCAAAATGTGTTAATATGTGATTTGTGCTCTATGATGGGTGTTGTATTCAATACATCAAATATATAAGTAGACCGTGAGTACATCTTTTGGAATTATATTGCAAGGTTTCAACCTATGTTGCATGGAGTCGGGTACAAGTTTATGCAGGTCCAAGTGTCCAGCCTTCTTGAACTAAAATACATCAATATTGTTATATTGGTGCGAGGACTTATGATCAGTGGTGACTCTAGAACTTTCATCCAGTGGGTTCATTCATTATATTTTTCCAGTCGTAAATTATATCAAACAATTTTTGACAATAAATTCATAAATACAATCATGAATTTTCGATCAATTCAATTCCTCGTGATTTAAATGAAGCTAAATGATCCTCATTTTGCTGAGTACTGCTAGCCCTCTTACTAGAGTCGTTAGGTAGCCTCAAGCCCTCGATACATTTTATGTAGAGTAAATAAAGTGTATGGGAATAATTAGGATATATATTTTACTACATTTTTTTATGTTTCTTGTCAAATGAGCGACGGTTAAACTCTTAAAATTGTAAATTACCATACTGGTGTAACTTCAAAATATCCGATTACAAATATGTAAAATAAGCGGCAATGCATACGACAAATTTTGGTATTCTAAAGTAAATACAGTAATAGATGGGATGGGAAAAAAGTTGAAAAGTGTACTAAAAAAAACTCCTACAATTTAAGATGAGTGAAGAGAGGGAGTGTGTAAGAGTGGGTGAATCAATGCATTTGCAATCGTACCAAAATTATGATTTACTATGTGTGCTAAAAGAGCAAACTACACTTTTCCTTTCAAAAGCTGAGTTCAACCAGCAAAAGCCACTGGGTTCATTGGATGAAAATAGGAGCAAGAGTAGTCCAAATCTCACATGTATAGTAGAGTTTTTTCAAAGTCAAGTGGGTTCAACTGACACCCCTTGTAACAAGGTGGAGTCGCCCCTACTCATGATAAACACTTATTTCCCGGAAATTATTCCATATTTTCCCGTAGGTTGTTGGAAAGTAGTATTTGAGCTGTACACGGGTAAAATGCAAATAAGGAAGAATGTGAAATTCATAGTTTCTATTAGTGGAAATGTTCATATTTTTGCTAGTTTGAGCTTCTTGACCTTAAGTATCACAAAGAGTAGGATCCAATTGCCTGAATCTGGCATGGCAGCGGACATACATCCAAAACCTTACCTAAGGGCTGAGTGTCGGACACAGGTTTGTGGCTGCCTGTCTGCTTGCTGTCTGTTACAGTATTGGGCATTTCCATCTTTAGGAAAACTCTGTGCGATCTTTTTCTATTGCGTTGTAACTATTTTCTCTCAATCATTCCAGTAACAGGTAATTCATTGCATGGATCTTTTCTTTCCCTTCAATGTGGAGTTCCTTTTGAAACAACATAAATTCTTCACAATCTTTACTTCGACAACTCTGCTCATTGTTTTTTTTTTTTTTGCGCTACAGGTTCTTAGCGGTGTTGCTTTGTTGTCATTTAAAGCTGCAAGGATTCCTAAGGACAAAGAACACCCATATGGTCACTATTGAGTACCTACACGTTACTCCATTGGTCTTAATTACTTTTTCTTTTTACCCGTCCTACTTGATGTTTGTTGAGATTTTCTTGTGCATTTTGTCTTGCTGCAAGATGGTTTAATGTTGTTGCCATCTGCTCGTTTCTGATATGTGAGAATGAGGAGTTTCATCGGTGGATGTGTCTTGCTATAATTGGCAAATGAAACACAGGGTCGCAAGTTCAGCATTTGTAACTCAGCATGCTAACCTTGAGGTTGGACCTGAGGCTGAGGCAACCACTTTGTGCTGATAATTCCAAATGTTAGGGATGTTCCCAATTATCCAGCCCACACCCCCCATGAATGGGGACAAAAGTGGGTGTCCTGAAACATCCAATCGTCGAATATTTCTGAGAGTTATTCCTTTAGTTATTAGGTTAGGTGTAATTCATGATCTTGGATGAGCTGAATAACATGCAATTGTCGAATATTTCCCAGAGTTTCATCCTTGGATTAACATGACCTTTGTTTGATGTCCGTGAATGAGGCTTGATCTTAGTTGTTCATCAAAACGGCTCAGCAGTGATATAATGTGGGAAATTGATCCTTGGATTCATATACCTTTTTGTTATGCCCTCGAGTTTTGCTGTTAAGATTGTATGTTTGTTATTGTTTAGTTAGTTGCTGATACTGCCTGCTGCCTTGGCTTTTTGAATGAATACATTTCTACTTGTTTCTACAGGACACCAATCTATTCTTGACTTCAACAATTTACAATCAGATTTTGTTTGTTTTATTCAGGGCATGGTAAATTTGAGACTTTAGGGGCCCTTGGGATTTCTGTAATGCTTTTGGGAACAGCTGGAGGTATTGCATGGCACGCTTTAGATATTTTGGTGGTAGGATCCGTTTTATTTCTTCCTGTCATGAGGAGCATTATGATGTTCCTATATTTATATCTGATTCATTGATTCCATTTTTTTTGCTCTTATTGCAATGTATCAGGTCTTACTAATTTGTGTTGAAGTAGCTTCTGCCTTCTGATAAAATACTGGTGTATTTTATGTCCACTATAATTGGATTAAAGTATAATTTCGACTAGTCCCTCAAAATTCTATTTGTACTTTTTGTAGGGATTGTTGTCTGCATCTCCTGAAGTAGTAAATCAGTCGCTGGGTCATGAGCACATGCATAACCATGGAATTGACATGGATCACCCTATCCTGGCTTTGAGTATGATGATAATATCAATATCCGTTAAAGAAGGGTACTCTTCGATGTTTAATCGTCATTTACTTTAAAATGGTGTCTCTTAATTGCTTCATCACTGCTACATCTGTATATTTGGTTGTACTCTAGGCTTTACTGGATAACAAAGATAGCGGGGGAAAAGGAAGGAAGTGGGCTGATGAAAGCAAATGCTTGGCATCATCGTGCTGATGCTGTTTCTTCATTTGTTGCTCTTATTGGGGTTGGTGAGCATCTTTGAATATTGTACCCATATTTATCTTTCAACGAGGCTAGTGATACCGGGAGCTCATTTTTTGTTACTATTGAAATTGGCGGTATATCTCAATGGTATTGACCTCCGCACTATGCAATTTGAGATGCTATCATACTACTGAAACTGGCGGTAAAACTTTCAGTAGTTATTCTATAACCTGCAAACCGTGACCGGGTTTATTTGTTTGAGAAAGTGTAAGACAGACTACCAGCAATTTACAAGTCTATTTGGAGATACTGAGCGAAATCTTTTCTTCTAGCTTGTTCAGTAAATTTCTAGTTTGAAATTTTATCTCCTTGAACCGCATAATGTCATATTTCATTGGCACCCACTGACCATGGATTACTGATTCCGATGGTAGGAGGATCTATTCTCGGCATGAAGTTTCTAGATCCCCTTGCTGGAATTGTTGTCTCGGGCATGATCCTTAAGGCTGGACTTGATACAGGCTACCAGAGGTTCGGATTCAATTCATCTTTTGATTTAATGCGGATCATACATGATATTTCAATTTTCACTTGGTAATTCATTGTTTATCAAGTTTTACCCCTATTGGTTGCATTTTTTTCCTGTGGATTTCAAGTATCATTTTTTTTTTTTTGAAATCTTCTTGGATGGTCTTCTTGGATGGTTGAGGTGCCCACATCTTGCAGCCACCATTCAATTATATCCGTGGAATGCAAGTTGGCGCTTGAATTCTTGTGGAGATGATACATGGTTAAATACTAATAACAAGCAAATTTTCAGTAATTGGAGATGCATGTTTAGGCTGTGTCTAATATGTTTTGGAGAGGGTTGGCCTATGACCCACCTATGGTCGTAATTAAGTGGCATTGTCTCCTACACAGGAGCATCACACCTTTTAAAATATCTCAATGGTCATTGGAAATGAAAGTAACATAGAATGTTGTATGTTTCTGATAATATGATGTAGCAAGTGCTTTCTGATGAGACAATTCATCTTTGAAAAAGAGTGCAAAAAAACTTCCAAGTCTGACAATTTCTCCATTTTTGGCATGCTTTCCGGTGATCTAGTATATTGGAACTGGTGGATGCAGCAGTCCCTTCACAACAGTTGGATCTATATAAACAATCCATTCTACAAGTTGAAGGCGTGAAGGTGAGTAACTTCTAAACAATTCCCGCAGGCATGCATTACTGCTAAGAGCACGAGGCCTAGTATCTTCTTTCTTTCTATTCCTGCCTTCCTGGTCTTACCTTTGGCCTCTTATTCGTGTTTTGGACTAAGTGACCCTTGTTGTGATGATCTGTTGATTATTAACAACCTATTGATTGGCTTTTTTTCCCTGTAATTAATGGTAAATGGTTGTCACAACAACTGTTTTTGTCCTTTGACCTTTGTGTGGCTCATGAATGTTTTGATTACCTTCCACAAGGTCTATTTAATCAGTCGGTGGCTTTAGATGTCTCTAAAACGATATCCTTTGTAACTTTATAGTATGAAGTGTTTTCCCCTTTATTGGATCAAGAAGTTTTTTTTGCTTACTAGTCAGAGTCTTGGGGACTTGTTAATGTAGGTTTGTACTTTGTACCGTTCGAACCCTACTTTGCCCTGGGGCGACTCTTGCTGTTCTGTGTTTTATGAAATATACTTCTTTTGACATGTTTGCTTAACTGTACAGGGATGCAATCATCTGAGGGGAAGAAGAGCAGGTTCCTCTGTCCATCTTGATGTAAATATTGAGGTAGCTTGTCTGATTTGTTTTCCGTTGTGTGCTGTTTGTAGAACAGCCTTTGTTTTGATTCAAAGTTTCTTATGTACATTTTGGCTGGTTTCTGACGCACACAGCATCCTTTCAAATCCTTATTCTTCCTTGCAGGTAGACCCCTTTTCCAGTGTGAGTGCCGCTCATGATGTTGGTGAAAATGTTCGTGATCAAATTCAGAAATTACACCCTGAAGTGGCTGAAGTCTTCATACACATAGGTAGCATACTGGCTTTTGTTACAATTGGAGTGTATATTTGTCTCTCTCTCAGATCTATCTTGAATTTGGCTACTCCAGCATTTGCGGCTTGATGGAAATGTTCGTGTATATGGTTAACCTGTTGACATTATTTACCTGTAGATCCTGCAATTTCGCTTTTATCGGAAACTAGAACAGACCAACAATGGGACATGACCGAAACAAATAGCCAGAGTAGGAATGTCGCCTCAGACCAGAAGGACATTGAAGACATCGTTTCACATATATTCTCATCAAAGTTCTCGGAGGTACGTTCCGATTCTTAGCCCGTTTTATGTTCAGCTTTCTAAATAGAATAATCTTTGTTTTGCTTCAGAGACTGGTTCTTGAGCACATAACGCGCCACTTGCTTGGAGACAATATTGTACTTCAAATTGAGGTATCCATGCCTCCTGGCATGTTAATACGGTAAGACTCCAAGTATCTGTTTATGATAGTTTGCTCATGCTGTTCAGCGCATCTTCATCAAGTATATATTCATTCTTCTTTTCCACAATGCAGTGATGCAATTAAGGTAGCGGAAGAAGCAGAGAGAGAGATTTTGGAGGCAGCCTCTGATGGCGTCAAGGTCTGTATTCTACTGCGACTCGGGCATACAATCCCACAGTTACAATGAGGAACTGTGGAAAGTTCAATGGTGTGTACATTTCAAACATCAAATTCAATAAAGATTATGTAGACTATAGATAGAGTCCCCGTGTTTTTAAGGGGTGAAGAAGGTTCAGATTTTGACGTGAATGTCTTGAATACTTGAGAAATATTAGAACCAGAGACTTGGTTGTAGCAATCTGCTGAACAGATCCCCTTGGAGTCTTGATCAGGTCCCCGGTAGCATTATGTTTGATGTCGCATTTACTTGCGTAATAGCTTGTTGACTGCAGCTTAGTCATGCTTTAGTGAGCGGGAGCACGAATGCGAGTGTGAAAGATATTCAGAGCAACAGCACAAAGCAAGATTGTGAGCAAGGACTGGAGTAGAAAGAAGTAAACTTAGAACCTACAAGGCCTCTGGCTACTTAAGAGCAGCTTATTTTAAGGTTATTTTTTTGGTTTGTCTTGGTTAATTTTTCCCAATTTATCAATATTGCTAGCAAGATTTTAAAGAGCATTTCTGGGCCCTTAACCTTTTACTACTCAATTCCAAAATTTAAATAACTCTTCTCTAAGTCCTGATTTGAATTTATACACTAAACAGGGTTTTACTCGCATTTTTACTAAAATCGGAGTGCAATACATGCATGGGTAGAAAATTGATTAGATCGTGCTGTGAGAGAGAGAGGGGTTCTGAAAACCGAAGTGACCAAGGTCAGACCGTCGGAGTGACTCAAAGTTTTACTTCCCAAATTTAGGTTGAATTTTATGTTTTTTCGGCATCAATTGCTAAAAGCTTATTTTTTTAAAAAGGGTAAACAGCTAAATTGTTAAAAGTTTAGTTTGTTTCTTATTAACTAAAATTAAGTTGTTAAAACGTCGATTTTCTCTAAAAGCAAATTTAATTGATAAAATCACATTGATACTTTTAGCAAATGGGAATTTGGGACGCTAAAAGCAAACGGAAAACTTACTTTTCCATTAATGAATTTTGATCAAACTTAAGTGGATTGGGTTTGCCTTTGGGGAGCTAAAGCAAAGAAAACTTGCTACTTTTCCATTAATGAATTTTAATCAAACTTAATTGGATTGGGTGTCTTGGGTGATTCATACCAAATACAGTACATTTTTAACTTAAATTCATGTACAAAGTAAGCACGGGTAAAAGATGATTTTAGACCTGGAAAAGGATCAGAATTGAAACATAAATTACAGTATTTTCGCAATTCAACCAAAATGAAAACAGATGAAAAATGACAATGCTCATGCCAATTGATTAGTCCGCCTTCCATCTTTTACAGAATTGTTTATTGGTTGTAAAATTTAAGACTTTTAACATGATAAAAAAATTAATAAGAGTTCATACAACCATCTAATTATGCAAACTAATATTTAAAATAAACTACAGATTTATAGAAAAAAAAAAGGGAAATGATTTTCACACCCCCTTTTTATCCCCAAACACTCCCTTTTTTGTCTTTATTCACTTGAAAATACCAAATTGCCCTTCATATGGAAAAAGTGACTTATGAGGTAAGGGTAACCATTGATCAGAAATGTACTTCACGTCAAAATCTGAACCTTCTTCACCCCTTAAAAACACGGGGACTCTATTGTCTCTTTCTATTGTCTTTATTCTCTTTCTATTGATCAGAAGGTTCAGATAGAGTCCCCGTGTTTTTTTGGGGATAAAAGGGGAGTGTGAAAATCATTTCCCAAAAAAAATTAAAACAATAGAAAGAGAAAATAGGGCCGATAACCATTGATCAGATAATTGTAGTCTGGAAAAATTTCAATTCAATCGACATGGTGTTTTCAGAATCAATTATCCTCACATCAATGGCTCAGGCAATTTGCAAAAACAAATCAATAAATCGTAACAAAAAAATAACAGAGCAGGATGAAGAAGGACGGAATAGCAATAAGAAAGAGAGGCTCAGAAGGATCCATTGGTGATTTTATAATCATGGGAATAATATTCCCTTCATAAAATAGGTAGTTCTCATCATCACCGCCTCCGTCGTTCACACTATCCCTAATTTACCTACAAACAATTCGAAAATACACACAAATACATATACATATCTATATATATATAGAGAGAGAGAGAGAGAGAGAGAGAGAGAGCGAGAGAGAGAGAGAGAGAGAGAGAGAGAGAGAGAGAGAGAGAGCGTCGCTACGGCGGAGAGGGGAGGAGGGGGGAAGCATACAATTCTGTTTCCTTCACAGTGTGTTTGTGTGGGAATATATACAGACACCGTCGTAATTAGGGTTTGCAATGGAGCGGCTGCTTGCATGTGCAGTTACTATAATGCCCTTTGTTGTCGTCACTACTTGCAATCCGCTGTGATCCAATCCATACCAGCGAGACCCGTTCGCACAATATTGGATACCCGTGTTTGGGTCGTGGATCAAGGGCTTTAGACTGATAGGGCCTGTGAACCGGGCCTTCTTTGGGTCGTGGACCATAGTTATATCCATTAGAATATTGACTTCTAGAAATTATTGAACTTTTCAACAAAAATAATGAGAAGTTATTATGAATATCATATCCAAATATCAACTGGAAACAGTTCATAATTTCCAATCTGCCTGGAATACTAATCCTAGAGTTCTAAGACATGTAGCTTGGACCTGGATTGGGCAGGCTAAAACTCAACACGGATAGTAGCAGTCTTCGAAACCCTAACCTTATCTGCATTTAGAGGGGTTTTCGGGAGGAATGAGGATATTGGACCATAGGTCCATTTTTTATATCTAAAAAAAAAAAAAAAAACTTGAGGATTGTACGAGTTTGGAAGCAGAGCTATGGGGTTTGACAAGAGGTTTGAATATGATACAATATCAAAACATGCGTGAAGTACAAGTGGAAAACTGACTATGAAACATCGATGCAAAAAGGATATTGGGTGTCGCCAAATGCCCCCTACAGCAGCCTCGTAATGGAATGCAGAGCCATGATCTACAGGTTGTTCGGTCAAGCATATTCTTTGTGAAGGAAAACAAAGTTGCGGACAAGCTTGAAAATGGAAGGAGCCAAAATTGAATGTAGCTAGGTTTATCGAGTCCGTTTTTAGGTTTGGTTTCTTTCCAACCCTAAATCTAAACGACACAATCACTTCCAACTTGGCTCAATACGCTCGACTGACCAAAAAAAAAAAAACTTAGAAAGTAATGAAAACCTGTACGGTTAATCAAATACTAGCATTAAAAGAAAATAAGATCCCAACAGAAAGATGTATTCCAAAGGAGGAAAATTATTTTCCCAGGTATGCTAAAAGAGGTTAGAGAAAATAATAAAAAAAATAGGAGAAAGAAAATATCATGATTAACATAAATATATTCGTACACAAAAACCTCATAGCATTGGTCCAAACCTAACAGTGATGAGATGTCATGATGCCCACTAAAAGGAAAGAGAGCAGTGTGGGGGAATCTCAACAAAAGTGGGAAGGTGGCGTCTAAAGAATAAATAAATATTGGATTTTCTTAATGTTCTCAAAAGCTTTTTGGAAACTCCAAGGGTTTTCTCGAATGTCTTTTTGGTGAATTTAGTACCTGCATCCACCAACTTGCTTATTTTTCAATTAGTTGTGAACATGGAATCTCCAAACACCCAAATTAAAACAATTGCCACCTGCCAAGTGCCATATGTCAGCACCGCAAAGACTTAAAACATTGCAATAACGAGTGTGTCTAATGGGTCCGTCATCGACGCTGTCTTTTTACGGGGCTTTTTTGTTTCTGTCTTTTGGTATTTCAGACTTTTTGATCCATTGTAATTATTTGTTTGATAATGGAATGATTTTTTTCTGTTTTAAAAAAAAAAAAAACATTGCAATAGATCACTAGTAGGTCTCCTCCTTTCATTAGAGAGGGAATTTCATTGCAAAAGCTGCAATTCAATTGAAAATGCAAACATATAATAAATACTAAACAACGATCTGCTAGGGCCGAATCCAAACTGAACTACAAAGAGTGACATTGTATAACTAAATTCATGGGGGCACTCCGAGCCCAACAACCATATAACCAAATCAACTGAATCTCAAGCTAAGAAAGCAATAACGGTATGCAGGGACGGACACCGAATTCAAGTGTGGGTCGGGCAAACGTTACAACAAATTAAGAGCATATGAAAGGCAAGATAACTAAGCCAATACAAATTGCAAAATACTATCCACAAAATTATTTGATCAACCTATAGGCTTATAACAAATTTGAGCGTACAAAAGCAAAACATAGATGTAGCGTTTCATATCTATACAAAAGTAAGAACATAAAATAATTCTTTAAAATGCATTAATATTGGAATTATCATCGAAGCACCGAGCAAAAACTTTCTCAATGTAAGTGAGCATAACTCACATAAAAATCGTCCTTCCTTTGATTCTGTAGTCTAGCCTTCACTAGGTTTATGGTTGAAAATGGTCGCTCTGTATATTGTAACTGTAAAAACAAGTAGAAGCCGTAAAAATAACAAAGACAAATTGTGGGAGCAGCTCCTCCGGCGCACCTGTTTGGACCCTGCAGATTGGACTCAAAGGGGGCAGGGGGCTTGGAATGCAGAAGGCCCGCTAGGAATTGGGATCTGCACAGGAAACAACCGTGTTAGCGCCTCGCCCGGACGGTGGTCGTCCGGGAAGGTGCTCTGACGATCTAGTAAGTCGCTAACGAAGGAATATGAACGAGAAAGTAAGGAGAGTTTCTGTGGAGAAAAAGAACTAACTCTCTCTGATGGTGGAACCTCCTTTTTATAGGAGAAGAGAAGCTTCCCCTCTACGCTACCCCTCTCCTCCACGCGCCATCCCATCCTGACTGAGCACGTGAGTCTGTCATGATTGCTTTGCCGCTTCGGCTGACGTCATCGTGCTCTGTATACCCAACAACTCCTGAGTACCCACCGGTCCGTCGGGCGGTCCGCCAGGCGCCTCGAGCACAACGTCCTGACGCCTCTCCCTCTCTGACATTGCTTCAGTCCCTGTCACTTGTCAAGTCACCATCGTACCTCTGCCATAATGGCTGCAGGGGTCTTCGGCGGGATCTCAGTCCTTCGGATAGCACACCTGGCTGCCGAACCGTTGTTGGCGCCACACCCCTCTTCCTCTCGGCGGGTGGCTTCGAGAACAACCGGTCATTCGCAGGCCTGGCTGACGCATCTGTGCGGTCGAAGCTCCTCGGCGAAAGGGTAATTGAGGAACGGTAGCGGCTTCGGGCTCCCCGGGGGGGCTACGCCCGGCCCACCAGAGTAGATTCCCCTCGGGACATCACCCGGTGGAACTGAGGCCCAACCCGTCCGAGCGCCTCATATGCCGAGAGGTTCAACACCGTCATGAATCGAAGGGGACCGGGCCTACTGAGCCCCTGTGGGCCCGTCCGGCTCCTGTGGACCTCGGCTACCACACAAATCAATCTATCAACAAGGGATATATAATCCGACTTTTTTTTTTTCCCGCAAATACTTGGCACAATTCAGATATTTGTGAAAAATTTCTGGAACTCCGAGAGAACATATAGAAATGCAGAGCAACTTAAAAATTTATTTCTTATCAACATGCTAGCTAGGTAAGGCTAAATATTAAAAGTTCCACTATCTACTCTACTCCAATACTGCTAAGATATCCATTGATTTTTATTTTAAAGAGGAAAAATGTTAGAATGATAGATATTCAAAATTTCACAAAAATCTAGATGGGCAGGTAATAGAGTTTCGAAAAAAACTATTGGAAGGGCAAACCTATATAGTTATAAAATTATTGATAGTTTATTACTATAGTTATAAGAAAAATTTAAAACTTGAGTAGGGTGGTCGTCCGGGTTCATTCATTCCCTTGATCCATCCTTGGCGGCATGTCTACTTGATCCAAAAAGTTGATTCACAGATACGACTAGATAGTATGTTTACAGATACTATGAGAGCTAGTTTGACATAGTTTACCATGACATTATGCTAATAGTAGC